>JAPMOQ010028746.1:583482-595729 GCA_026543055.1 Argiope trifasciata | reverse complement strand
TAAAAATCTTTGATAGAATTTAAGGCAAATATTCCCATAATTCACTTTGCCTTTGAAATGAATTATGCAATCTTTCTTCGTAGAAAAAAATTTTTCCAAATTTTTTAGAATCTGGTTTTTTTCAAATTTTCACGATTCAACACGACTATTTAATTCCATATTTACTTCAAACTAATGTAAATTAATTTAAACAACTGCTCGTATTCTAAATTCCCTTTTAAAATTATTTAAAATACAATAAAAGTATCCATAGCTCTATAGTTTTGGAGATAAGACAAATATCCCTATAATTCACTTTACCTTTGAAATGAATTATGCAATCCTTTTTCGTCGAATAAAATTTTTTTCAAATTTTTCAGAAGCTGGTTTCAAAGACGTTTAACCTTTTCATGATCTTTTCCATCTTGTTCTATTTCAAGATGACGACAAACGTACACATAAATTTTTTATAGATCACTCTTTTTTTTTTTCTTATTGTATTACAGTATTGAATTTTTTGAGGCTAAGAGATTCAGCGAAGGGTTTTTATTTTATTTTATTTCATATTCCGTTCCTTTTTGTCTTCTTCGTTTTTCAACTTCATCCCTTCGACTAACATACAGTCTAATTTTGTTTTGTTTAACTTGGAAACGTTTCCTTTCGATCTTTCTTCTGCTCCATTGGAAGGTATTCTTTGGAATCATGTTGGAAACCAATTTCAGTCGCTCCACGAAGATGAATTTTTACTCCAAGCCCTATTTGCGCTTTTCCTTTTCTTAAAAAGAAATTATTAAGTCGGTTTGTTTTTCGGATTACCCACTTTACATCTAAGTCTCCTTTGAAAGGTCTTTCATTTGACATTACCTTTAGCGTTGTCTTTAATATAAATTATGATTTTTATTCCACTTTTTGTTAATATTATTTTTGTGACAATGTCAAATCTTATAATCATGAAAGTTCAATTTTTCAGATTATTAAGGCATCCGAATACGTTAAAAGCACAGTTTATCGACCACATTGGCGATTTTTTTTGTTTTTATTATTATTTCTTGTAATTCAGACTTTCCTCTTTCCAAAACTGTTTATCTTTTCTAGAAAAGGAAGGACTGAACTATCATCCAGGGTCACATATTTTTCAACTTAAATTTGTCTTTAACTTCAATTTTCTAAAAACTAAAAATTCAAAAATAATTGCCATTATATGTATAAATATGCAAAAATGTTTTAGAAAAAGAATACGATAAAACGAAATTTCAGTCTGTATCGTTTCTAGTAGAAATCAGTGTCAATACAAAATGAAACGTACGACATTTAAAACTAAAAAAATTGAAGAAAACAACTTCCTTTTCCTTTTTGAGAATAAATAAATATCTGTCACATATAATATAACGGAAAACTATCGAAAAATTCAGGAATTTGAAATCCCCGAAAAGATTGTATTAGATTAAATACAGAATGAAATTCTAAAATTTAATTTTAAAAGAATTAAATAAAAAATGAAAAATAATTTAATAATCCACATGTATTTGAATTTTATATTGAACTTTGATGACTCATATTGTAGATCAAATATGTATTGATAAATGATAGAGTTTATTACTGATTTGATTATCTGGGAAATTTTCCACCTTCATTTATACAAAATTCAGATCATTTTTTTCTTCATAATTCGGTATTTTTGTTAAAAACATCTGCAGACTACAACATTATCTTCTTTCAAAGATATTAAATAACTATTTTATTTCATTACATCCACAGTCAAACGATTTTTAAAGTTTTGCGATCAGCTACACCAAAGGCAGATGTTACACTAAATGTTGGCATTGGGTCATGAAATAATATTAAAACATTAAAAAAGGTGGCTGTTATGCGATTGATTAAAATTTAATAGATATTTTAGAAAAAAATTCTTTTTAATAATTACATTTTGTTTTTATCGCTCACCTGAATTTCTACACACCTGATATTAATTAATTAATTTAATTATTACTAACTTATTTTATACATATTTGATTGTTTCATTTCACAATTTGGTTTGCAGTGTTATAGGTATAATGACATAATTTATTATTCAATATCTATTCTTAGTATACTTTTTATACCTCAATATCTTTTCCTACAGTGCTATATTCATTTACAAAATTACTCTATCAATTGAAAAATGTATAGGTTTGTTTTAATTTTAATTTTTATATGGCCCTTTAATTTGATAATATTATACACCCTCACGGCTTTGACTTTATAAGCAGATTAACTAAATTATGAAATGAAAAATAAAAATCGGAAAGTCAGCGATTGGAACTGAAGATGTGAAAAAATGTAGTTAAAAGTTAAATAATGAAAGTAACTACTAAAATTATGTAAAAATCTAGTTAAAATTAAAAAATGAAATAAACTATTAAAAATCATTTATATGCTAAAATACCCATTAAATTTTTATCAGCCACATGAAATGTCCCTTTTTTAAATTTTGGCGACTGTTTTACAGCCCCAAATCAGATTACCACACCAATTTTGACCTAGCTCGAAAAATTTAAATCATTCTTTTTCTTTAAAAATCATTTTTCCACAGTATATAACTATACTAATTTATGTTACGTTCGACACACTTTTGTGCAGTTGAGCTCTAAACACTTATGCTTTAATTATGATCACACTGTATTAAAACGTGACTATTAGGTAAAATATTTTTAAATAATAAATTAAAAAGGAATAGTTAACTAAAGTTGAAAAGAAAATGTTTGTATGCACAATTAGGTGATAATTCTGTTATTACCAAAATTAACAGAAAAAGTAAAGAATGAATAGATCATATATTTGCCAAAGAATGCATAAATTGTTTGCTAAGATTAAACTAATTATTCGTTTAAGATATTACATTTTCTAACTCATCATCTATTTTCCTCCAACATGATAACGGTGTTGAATAACTTATGAAGAAGTCGACACTTTTCCTAATCGTTACTTAGCCTTGTTAGCCAAACCATGGCTTATAATATATTCATTAAAATTGACTTGATGAAACTTCATACATATTTTACCATAAGATGTTCCACTTAGCCCATTTCTTAACATCCCCTAACTGTTCAACCGACAAGACAAATTCTTCTTCCGAGGTCTTTAATCAAGTGGTGAAAAAAATGAAAAAAAATTTAAAAAAAGGAAAAAACGATGATGAAGAAGAAAGCGCAAAAATGAGAAGTGTAAATACCATTTTTAAGGAAGTAACTCAAAATGACGAGGTTGAAACACATGTTGAGAACGCCGGGTTGATGTATATTTTTATCTCAAGCTGACGCAAACTTAAAGAAAAACCCACTAAAATAGTCCTGATATCCTCCGTCGTTGAGTCAGAGAAAACCAGGTGTTGTATCTCTCTTTTGAATCCCCCCTTCAGACTTCATCTCCCCTCCTGTTCATGTTGGATGCGTCGGAAAATAAAACAAAATAACAAGTAGCAAAACAGACGGTGGTGTTAAAACTCTGTTATTAAACAAGGTAAACAAACTGAAAAAGGAACGGTTCGCTGGAGTTACTTTTTTGGCGCAGAGTTTCTGCTTTGCTTTTTTTTTTAATCCTTTTCATCATCCGTCTCTAAAGTTGCGGTTGAATTTTAATTGAAATAACGAAAAAGTAAGTGTTTAGGGCTTAAATGCTTCATCGATTAGAAAATGGGGAAGTGAATTCAGGATTAGTGGGAGATTTAGATGTTCCGATGTATAATTAAAAACGATTTTGGATAAGAATTTTTGGATAGGTGTTGAATTATTCGAAGAAGGCATGATTTTGGAAGTCAAGATATTAAAAAAGGCTCGCTCAACAGTTTTTTTAGAGGAATATATGAGTGAATCGTAAAAGATGAGTTTTTAAAGAATCGTTTCTTTTTTGTATAGTGATTATCATTACCAGAAGGAATTAAAACACCATTACTAAATAAAGCTGCACTAGCAAAATTTCATAATTAAAACTAGCTTTAAAAACACACATTAATTATTTCAAAGGACAGTTGTAAGCGTAAGGTTAGATTTAAAATTAAAAAATAAGCACACGGAATAAAGATTTTCTAATAACTACAATGCAAATTTATGATTTAAACCTTCTTTTTAGTGTTTCAAATATTTGCATAATATATGAGTACAGATTTAATACCGTCACCCCACTTTATTTATTATAAAGGAAATAACTATTTAAATACATGAACCAAATGCTTTGAAATAAAAATGTATATAAATTTGTGATAAACAGAACATAGAAAAATTCAAACATTTTCTTTACTTGAAATAAAATAAAATACCAGTGGTTAAAGGGTTTTATTGAAATGGAATCTAATCTGAGGTTTTCTTATGAAAGTGAGCTTCAATTCTTTAGAAATAAAATACTTCATTGTTTCTTTGTTCGAAACTTTCTATAGCTTTTATTTTACCTGGTTCTAGAATTTTGAAAAGAACATTTATTATTAAAGTATCTAAAATAATATTTAAAGGAATACGAGAGTGAAATTGGATTTCAGTGTTAGATCTGGATTGTAAATTTTAAATATATATATATATATTGTATTTGTGCAAATGTTTTCAGCTTCGTATTGAAGCAAGCTTTCGTATAAGAACTATATTTGAGGTCATACCTTTCACTTTTTTAACATAAAAAGATATTTGCGAATTATTAATGCATAAATGTCATTTTACACACAATTTTTTAAGAATGGAATTTGTTTTAGCTTTTATACGAAAACATTAAAATCAATCAACTAAAAATTTTAAAATTAATTGTTAAGCAGAAAAATTATTGGACATCTTTCTGGTAAGGAAAGTGCATAACGAATTTGATAAATTTATTTTGTTATCACAACAAAAATATTCAAAGACACATTGTTTTATACAGATGATTATGTTCTCATAATTATTGAGGGTAAATCTTCAGCGACAGATAAAAAATTGTAATGAGAAATTGCCGCTACAAAATATGTTTCGTTAAGAAATTATCCACGGAAAATATTTGTCATAGGTTATTTTTAAACAAAATATATGTTTCGTTAAGAAATATCCTGCAGAAAATATATTTCGTTAAGAAATATCCTGTAAAAAATATATTTCGTTAAGAAATATCCTGTAGAAAATATATTTCGTTAAGAAATAACTCAAAGAAAATATGTTTCGTTAAGAAATAACCAACAGCAAATATATTTCGTTAAGAAATAACCAAAAGCAAATATGTTTCTTTAAGAAATAACCTATGGAAAATACGTTTTGTTTAGAAATAACCTATGACAAATATATTTGTTAAAAAATAACCTGTGACAAATATATTTGTTAAGGAATAACCAACAACAAATATATTTGTTAAGAAATAATCAACCGCAAATATATTTGCTAAGAAATAATCAACCGCAAATATATTTCGTTAGAAAATAATCTATGGAAAATACGTCTTGTTATGGTAGTAATTATCTAAATATGTTTAATATTGAACTCATATATGTCTAACATGTTTCTATTTGACGATATTTCTAGCGTTGGCTATTATTATATAATCTATAATACTCAGATTCAATGGGAATTTGGAAACATCCAAGAAATAAACAAAGTTTTGATATTTTGACATTATATCGCTGCAACAACGAAACACACAAAATACACGAACAAAAAATTAAAATGCAGTATGAACAGTTACATTAATCGCATCAATATTGTCATCTTTTTTAAAAAACGCCCGAAATAATGAAAACTAATTTTTTCTTTATGTAACATGAGCTATGTAAATGTGATTTTATATGAAAGCATCAAATATTGAGAAACTTTATTTTGAGTAAAATAAAATCTCCTCTCTCGATCATCTAACATGAAATACTATAATTTTCAACTGCTACGTGTATTCTTTTAAAATATTTTTTATTATAATTAGTTCTTTAATGCACAATGTTTTCTATAAGTTCTCTCTTAAAATATTTTGAGGCCGAGATTGAAAATTTATTCATTCAGGTTATTAAACAAATTTAATATGAATAATTTTTAAGTAAGTAACAAATTAAAATATAAGATTTCTCTTTAAGATGAACTAAAAATCTATATTTCTTGTTTTATTGGAAAATTTGAGAGCACTTAACCACTAATATATCTATTTAGGAAAATTGATGAGTTCTCTGGTATGTATATTTTCCATGGACCTGTAAAGGACTAAATGAATTCAAATAATAACAAATGTAAATAGTAATATACAACTCACAATTAGAATCATCACATCATAATTCATAATATTTTTAATACATTTACAAAATTTTATCTTGGCTTTCTTTAAACTGACAAATATATCGTGCATTCTTGAGTTTCGATATCGGGACCATTGAGTCCGTAGCAGCGTAGCATAACCTCTAGACAAAAGTGTACACTCGCGTCCGGAAGCTGTTAACTGGTGTATGAACTTACTACAATATTACTCCCCTTTCAGTAAGTTTTAGGTGAGACGAACGATGTTACCGCACAAAGTATTTTTGGCGGGTGACGAACGTTTTAATCGAGCCAAACATTATAGCGGGCGACGAAAGTTTTAATCGTGCCAAGCGTTATGGCGGCTTCTTCTGCAGGTAGAGGACGCCACGAAGGTTGCGTTTGTTAGTGCAGTACTATGGTCACCAAAGTGCTGTCTTCAGATTCGAACTCATAGCTGCGTAACATAACCCCTAGACAAAAGTGCACACTCATGTCCGTTGTTGCAACGGTGGGCTTCAAACCCATTCCTCAAACTGGTTTATGAACTTATCACTACAATATTAATAAATTTGCTCTTTTTCTTAAATTGAAACAATATCCAATAGAAAGTAAATTTTGTTTTCAAAATGTCTTTGATTTGTCAAAGTTCTTGAAAATCTTTTAAATTAATTATTTGGAAATGAGATTTAAAAAGAAAGTATATATTTAAACAAACAGCTGTTAAACATTTCATACTTTTGTTGTTCATACAAATGCAAATATAAGTAGTTTGTATTTTTATTTCGTTGAACACACTATGCAGTTAAAAGTATTTTCCCTCAGCTCTTATTAATCATAATTCTTCTTCTTCTACGAATTGCTTAATTTGATCTAGTTAGATAAATAGCTAGTACCATAATTGCTAGAGCAAAAAGTACCATAAAAGATTGAGATCAGATGACATAAAAGCAATGTCTGTTATCTTTTTCTAGCTACGTATCATAAAAAATATTCGAAGTCTAATTGAAATCTTGGTGTTCTTTTCAATATCAAGTAATAATCTACGCTGACCAACTTGGAAAAAATTTGGTGAACATGATTCTGAAATATGATAAGTATAATTTTGATTTTATCCTTAATAATGTGTAGAGCCGGTATTTTGTTCCATTCCATTACATCATAAATGAAATAGAGTGGTTAATCATTTAATATTAAAGCCCGAACTAGTAGACTTTATAAAAATGTAGAAAAAAATCTATTATAATGAAATGGATATCAATGAAGTATCGAAAGAAAAGTTATTAAGTAATTTGAACCATCCTTTAGAAAAAGATGTTTTCAAAATGATCAACTTTGGTGCTGACTTTTCCAAAAAGCATTGCTAACGAATGTTGGCACTAAATGACACTGTAAATGCGGCACATCATGACACCATTTTTGTGACTATAACTATCGCTATCAGGGGTTAATATCATCTTTGAAAGACTTTATTGAGCACTCGGTATAAAGGAATTATTACAAATTTACTAATGTTATTAATGTCTATATACATTTATTAATCAATTAAGATTGCTTTGATTGAGAATAGAGCAGACTCATGTTTCTCGGAGTTAAGGAAGAACCTGAAGATTGTCAATAAAGGTTTAAGTACAATACTGATGGTACCAGGTCATCTCAAAACACTGAAGGATATGATGTTAAAGTTTGATAGTTTCATTTCAACAGTTTGAGAGTGTGCAGATGGGAAGTAAGACAGCTATTTACTACCCCGAAAGGAATGTTAGTTTGACTGTTCGGTCAATGTAAGGTTGGATAATATTTTTTCAGCAGTCGACCACAACAAATCCTGTCTATACTGCTACGTTCAGTGGTGGCGGGATGGTCGGCTGTATACAAGAAGAAGAAGCAGACTCATGTTCATATTAAGAGAAAGGTTAAATCAATAACAATCTGTAATCACCATCTCGAATTTTTTGAAAATTCACTGATTGAAAAAAAAGTGTGTGCGCTAAGCATTCTTTTTATTTTTGTTCGAATGATTTCAATCAATATTCATCAAGTATTAAAGACTACTACTTTTCACAGTAATGGAAACTACCTTGAATACAATTTATTTTTAAGCAATATACTTATTGAAAGGATTCTTATGATGTGCGTTATAGAAAATTGAGTACGCATCTTCATAGAGCGTACATGTATGCAGTATTACTAATATAAATTATGTGTTGCATATACAGGTTGCAGCAAAAAAGACTCAGAAAAAAGTTAATTTAAAAAACTTTCATTCATTTCAAAAGATGTGCAATTTTAGATTCAGAAAAAGAAAAGTAAGAAGTAGCTCCTTTGCTTAATGTGTCTCGACACGCAGTGTCTGATGCTATCTATAGTTTCAAAAAACATAGTAATGATCGTGAAAGTCTAGGAAGTGAACTAAAACTTTTTGTGAACTCTATCGGCAGCCTTAAGATCATCAAAAGGCGGCTTTATTGAAATTCGATGATTTCCATAGAAAGATAGCTCATGAACAGGAAATCAGGGACCTATCAGTGCAACAAATGGCAAAATCAGAACTTAGATTAAAACCTTACAAGGTCCAAAAAGCTCAGCTACTCACTGCTGAAAACAAACTAGAGCGGTTACAAAGACGTCGAAAACTTGTGAAACGAGCCGTAAGTCAGCTCTGAATCCTTTTTACTATTGAGAAGCTATTTAACTTCCAAATGCTTACAGCTCTCAGGATTTAGTCTGTAGACGTTTCAAGAACTTCTGCAAGAGTTGAACATTTCAAAAATCCATAGTCGGTCATGAACTGGGGCAAGATTTGAGAAAGTGACAAAACGTCTCTGTTTTGTGGTTGAGGACGTTAAAATAAATCTAAAAGTGTACCATAGAGGCTGTTGTATTTCCAAAGGCCAAAATGCATCTTATCAATGTAAAATAGGAGTTTCAACAACACTCTGAACAAACTCGCGGGTCCAAAAAACAGAAGAGTGGTACAAGGCACATTTTCAGGATGTGATATATGTAGAGCAGGCACTATACTAGTGTAATCTCAATCCCATAATTATAGTGCATGATCCATTTTGGAGTTTAGTGCTTGCACTAAACGTAAAAAGTTTACTGTCTCTAAAGCAAAGGCTTCGGTGATATTGTTAAAGGTGAAAGGTAGAAGATTTGCGACTTATTGCTAAAATTTCAATAAGCGTTTGCGCTTTTGCATCACCGCAAAAGGAGGCCACTTTGAAATAAAATAAATTTATCAACTAGCAAAGGTATAATCTTATTATTTATTTGATTAAAAATGAATAAATTAGCAAAATGTATAAAGTTATATTAAAAATTGTTTGTTCGGGTTTTCTGCCACACCCTGTTTATATTAATTATTATATTAAATATGATACTCATATATAGATAATGGTACACACTATTATGTGTGTATTGAACAATAGTTTAATATCATACGCATATATAGATGATGGTGCACAATATTATGTATGCATTGAACAATATTTAAATATACGCATATATAGATTATGTTGCACAATATGTGTGTATTGAGCTGTATTTGTAACATTTTATAATATTGTACAATATTTTGCAACATATTCTACCTCATGGCATATTTAAACAATACTTTGTCCATGTTAACTTGTTTATTTTAATTCTATTTGTACTGACGATGAATATTTGTTTAATATCTTGACTGAGCTCATATATGAACTATCCAAGACAAAAGTTGTGGAAATGTATTTGGCATTTTCATTCCCGTATAAATCCTCGATTATTAATGATATGATGATTATTTCATTAGGGGAATAAGTGGCTCTTCATAAAGGTCAATCTCCGAAATTAAAGTTTTTTTTCTCATCTTCCATCGCTTAGAAGTTGTGAGTTGATAATCCTACTTGTAGATAAAAACATAGCAAACTAGATTTTATTTTATAGCTCTTAGCTAAGCAAAGATAGAGCGACCTCTTTAAGAAGTTTCGGCTTCAAAGGTTGCGACCTTCCAGATTCAGAACCAAACATCAACGATTTGAGAACGTTTCTATATGCAAGTAGAATACCTTCACTAAAGCTAAACAAAAAGAAATCTACCTTCCTTTTTGACTTGTCCACAAAAATTTCTCTTCCACTGTTAATCTATTCAAGCGCTCAGTTTTTAAAACATTCATTTTTAATTTTATTCCATTGCATTTTAATCAACTCTAATTCCATTAATCTTTGTTTTTTGACACATTTTTAATTTTTTGAATATCCATGTAAATATTTAAACAAATGAATTTAACTTACCCTTCTGGATTGGATTTTTGCGGCGTATATCGTGTGTAGAAAATGAGAACGGCCTTCCAGCCTTATACCATCTCTGAATATTCGCAAACGGCCCATACCATTCTGAAAATAACGCAAATGGAATATAAGAACTCAGAAAAAAACTTAAAGACAATCTTAATAAATTTAATAAAAAACAGTTTTTAACACAATGTTATTAATGTATTGACAGATTTTTTTAATTTTAATTATTTTCGACTTTTCAATAAAGTTTTTCCTTTATTTTCTGCTTCTTAATCAAGTTTTTTCTTTATTTTCTACTTTTTAATCAAGCCTTTTCTTTATTTTCTACTTTTTAATTAAACTTTTTCGTTATTTTCTACTTTTTAATAAAGTCTTTTCTTTATTTTCTACTTTTCAATCATACCTTTTCTTTATTTTCTACTTTTTAACCAAGTCTTTTCTTTATTTTCTACTTTTTAATCAAGTCTTTTCTAAGTTTGCTAATAGATGGAGCCACTAGCAAGGAAATGAATTTTAATTTAATTATTGACTTAACCATAATGAAATTCAAAAAATATTAGCATTGTGTATTCTTATTCTAGAATATCAGGAAGTCAGCAGAAATTATAAAAACCTACAAAACTTCATCTCTACAAACTTTGCACGTAAGTCAAGTTAAATAACAGTGTTTAAAAATATTAGAACCTCGGAGAAAAACAGAGAACAATAAACATAAAATATTTAGAAGAGCGCTGCAATAACAAGTACAAAGCGAAAGCCAGATGTCATTTTGACACAGTTTTAAAGCTCTAAATAGAAAACTGCTGCCTTCGATATCCGACTAAATTTGAAGAAAAGTTTTAGAAAAATTGGATTTTTAAAAAACTATTTAAAACTATGGTTTTTAGATGTATTGCCAATTATAATCCAAAATATTGGAAATACAAAAATTTATTTAAATATATAATACATTTAGAGAAATTGAAATTTTTGAATTAAATTCATTAGAATTTAATTCAAATATTAATGATTTTAATTCAAATTCATCTATTAAAATAACTCTTATTGTAATAGATGAAATATATTTTTTTCGAAGAAAAAATATATTTCATCTCCCTTTATCACTAATCTTCTTCGAATATTCGAAATTTAATCAAGAACATTAATATTTTGTAATTTTTCACACAAAATATTAGAATTATGTGATAATTTGTAAAATCGTTGGCTTTGGATTTCAAAAAAATAGGATTAAATCGCAATTTCCAAGACTGGTTTGATAATAATAAACGTATGAAGTAATTCTCCACTTTATTTTGGTAATAAAGTTTACTATGATTAACATCTTTAATAAAATTTAGAGAATCAAATCAGAAATAGAATTCATGTTTGAAAACAAAAGATTAATAATTTTAAGAGTTCATGTTTAAAAAAAATATTAGTAATTTTAAGAATTCATGTTTGAAAACAAAAGATTAATAATTTTAAGAATTCATGTTCGGAAACAAAAGATTAATAATGTTAAGAATTCATGTTTGAAAGAAAAAGATTAATAATTTTAAATGTGAGAAAACCATAAGTGAAAAGCAAAATAGATGCTCATACTATAAATCATTACTGGAAAAAGTGAAACCATTTATTTCCATATATCATATCCATTTAAAAACTATAGTTATCCAATGGTTAAAGCTAAGTCGAGGATAACCATAGAAAGGAGAATGATTGTTCTCGATACAAATGAGATATTTCTTTGTCTCCTCAAATTTCAAAAGAAATTGATTTGGATTCTCTCACTCACTTAAAAGAGCTTA
>JAPMOQ010028746.1:569824-583472 GCA_026543055.1 Argiope trifasciata | reverse complement strand
TTCACGAAAAAATAAAGTGTTTAAGATGGAAAAATCCATGACTCTGATGATCTATATGGTTAAGGCTAAATTGATCATCACCACAGAAAAGAGAATGATCGTTCTCGATACAAATGGGATTTTTCTTTGTTTCTTCAAAGCTCAAAAAAATTATTTGAATTTTTAAGACGAGTTATTTACTTAGCTTAATGTTAGAGAAAAATAAAAAGTCAGAACTTACGATGGAGAAATCCATGACTCTGATGATCCAGATGGTTAAGGCTAAGTTGATGATCACCATAGAAAAGAGAATGATCACTAAGAAATACAAGCATCGTTTTCTCCATCCATAGATGCCTATTCTATAGACGGAAGAACTCTGGTGGGGTGAGAGAGAAGAGTTGTCGACGAGGGAGGTTCGGACTTGACCCCCTACCCATTCCTGAGAAGTTGAAGAAGCTTGTACAGAGCTCATACCTAGAAAAGAACAAGAAACCTGTTAAATTCTACAGCTAACTATAATTTTCAGTTATTTAAATTGACTCCACATGCTCAAACATTTACATTTTCAAAGTCTACCAAATCTAATGCACTCATTTAAACTTATTTGTTTTTGAGTATTTTGTAAGATTGTAAGATATTTAACCCTGAGAAAAGAAAAGATATTTAAGGTAGCCACTTGCAAGACGCGGCAAGCAGGTGTTGGTTTTTCTGTCACCAGGAAGAATTAAGGACTGTCCCGGCTTATTGGCTCTATACCAATCATGAGTAGAGAGAACCATCCAATTCTTCTTATTTTGGAATTTCGCCTGAGAGAAAAGTTCTAAGTAAGTGAGCTCAGCAGAAGATGGAGTCGCTAGGTTGCTTCCTTTCTTTACAAGAATGTCTCCTATTTCATTACCAAGTACATACACATGAGATGGGATCCATTAGAAATGAATATCATGTTAAAGTGAAATTATCTTCAACTTCTGGAGAATAGACAAACTTTCTTTATCTCCAACATAGGTCCAAATGTTAAGGTGCTCCATTGAGTTGTGGATATCAGTAAAAATCCAAATGCTTAAAAAGTTTAGAATGTGTTCAGCAGAGACCTGATGCTCGCGGTATTTCGGGCAAAGAATGTAAGATATGTCACCCTGAGAAAAGAAAAGTCATTTAAGGTAACCACTGGCAAGACGCGGCAGGCAGGTGTTGATTTTTCTGTCACCAAGAAGAATTAAGGACTGTCCTGGCTTATTGGCTCTATACCAATCATGAGTAGGGAGAACCATCCAATTCTTCTTATTTTGGAATTTCGCCTGAGAGAAAAGTTCTGAGTAAGTGAGTTCAGCAGAAGATGGAGTCATTAGGCTGCTTCCTTTCTTTGCAAACCTTTCTACTATTTCTTTACCAAGTAGATCCACATGAGAAAGGATCCACTGGGAATGAATATCACGTTGAGGTGAAATCAGCTTCAATTTCTGAAGAATAGACAAACTTTCTTTATCTCCAACGTAGGTCCAATAGTTAAGATGTTCCACTGAGCTGCGGCTATCAGTAAGAATCCAAAGGTTCTTAAAATTATTTTCGTGTAGAATGGTCTTAAGTCACTCATCAATAGCTAGTAGTTCGCTTTTAAAAACAGAACAAAAGTCTGGATTTCGTTGGCACAGAGAAAAACTGATCTGAGGAATTATAATATAGATGCCACTACCTGCAAAATTGTCGATTTTGCTGCCACCAGAAAACAATTTAATATCACATTTAGGAATTTTATTAAGACTTCCAAGTCCAATTGTCTGTGTTCCATCTCATAACGCTTCTACGCATACCTACCAAAAGACGCTTAATTTGTTACGCCTTTGTAATAACATCAACAAATATGGAATTTTATCCATATTATATATATAATGCTACGGATTTCCTATCCGTTGGGTTCATTTATGTAGTGGGTGTATGGTGTGAATAGGCAATAAAGAGTTCTCTAGTAGAAACATGAAGATGGCGTTTATTTACAGCCGAGACGAACACATGGCAGCAAAGAACAACGACAGTAGATCACAAGTAGTAATAATGTCCACAGCACTGGCTATAGTACCCGACGCTGCTTCCTCAATAACACCGCCTCTGTTTCACTATCCTCTGGAAGACTCGTTATTTATCGTCTCTTCCGACTGCTACTGCCCGAATCTTGAAACTGCAGTCCTTATATTGTTCCCAGGACGCCTGGCTATTGCCAACGTCTGGACCAATCAGATCGTATCTGGATATATCTCGGTTCCTAATGAACGAATCGGAGAAATTTCAAGAAATATCCATTTTCTGCCAAAGTCACCAAATTCATTGCCAAGTCGCCAAATCTTCGCCAAGCTCTGGGATCATTTCTAAGAGCATCCGACATCATCCAGTACAGAATACCGTAAATCTTTCTTTGCGGTGATAGAACTAATTATGCTGGGAAGCAGAATCACAGATTCGGAACATTATATTATATATATATATATATATATATATAATGGATAGGTGATTATGTATAATTGCCGGTGCTTATGAATGGATAAACACCGGATAAAATACAATTACTGTAGCATACACATACAGCATTTTGTAACATTTTTAAGCTTGTGTTGCAGGGAGAACAAAAATGTTTTCAAATAAAATTTGAATCTACTACTTTCTGAAATACTACACCCATATAATCACGTTTCTATCAAAACTTGTTAACGTATAGGTCATTGGAGTGCCCAAGAATATATGAATCCTAATTTGGTTTACGATAAATTTTGGGAATTCTACAAGATTACTTGAGTTCATCATGCAATACATGTTTAATTAAATAATAATGGATATAAAACGGAAATAACAGATTCGATATAAGTACAGAAGTTAATAAATAAAGTTACTGTGATACCAAACAACGGGCCAATGCTTCTCTGTTTTTCCATTCCAACCATTTCTTAATTATCTTTAATTTTAAGACGATTTTTCTCTTCAAAGGGGTGATACACAGTAAGACGAAAGCATTCCTGGAATTCTATGTTTGATTTTCACCCCTTTGGATACTCCCGTTTCTTTCTTCTGATTCTTATTTTAGAGGAATTAGTGCCACCTGGCGCATGCTCAAAAACGTAGGAAGTTTTCATATCTGATACTGGTAGTACCTTTCGTACTACTCTTCCCTAGAAACACATAAATATTGTACAATATCGTATGACAATTTATATTCCCACTATTGTTTAATATTGTAAAATATTGTTTAATGTTGTAGAATATTGTATGACATAATATAATACAATATTTAACAATATAGCGCGAAAGGCTGTGCTACCTAGATTATATACTGATTAAAATATCACTCATTGTACATATCTATCAAATTCTGTTTTTCCAGGATTTTACTTCGGAACATTTTATTTTTTGACATTTTTTCTTCCTCGAAACTATTCGGATATTTAGAATTCTATAGCAGAACCATGAATCCATAAAACACTTTTAAATCCATCAATACTGATACTTTGATTCCATATACTGATTTATTTCTATATAAAACTGCAAAACTTTCAAAAATAATTCATTCACTTGCTTTTATCCATTAGTAGGTTAGTTCCCTTTTTATATTTGTAAGAAAAAAAATCGTTGAAAAACAAATGAAATAAGAATATGATCCATTTAGTATTTCCAAAAAAATAAAAAGAAATGCAGTCCATTTTATCGACGTTAAACAACATAACACAAGAAAAACAGAAGAAGAAATTAAATTTTCCAACTTCAGCCAAAACAAACGAATGATTAAAATTCCAAATATTATTGGAAAATGGCATTCCGATATAAAACTACATTTCCAAACCTCGACTGTAATTACTACAGAAACATTCCATCGTTTAGAACAAGAATTTCCCAGATATAAAAATCTGCAAATTCATTTCCGTTTATTAGTTATTTCCGAGATTAAAACAACAAACAAAACACTGAAGGATTTCTCAGAATTTGATTGTCTAATGACAACAAGTGTCTTTTTTTTCGCCTTTTTATAAGATGTGACGTCGGTAGCTTCTGAAATATGCATCATTTATTTTTTTTTATAACTAACCCCTGTTTTTCACAATCAAGAATTTGCTGAAGTTTAATTGGTCATTATTTTTTTCAGCTTGATTATCCAAAGATTTAAAAAAATGAAAGAGAAATTAAAGTAAATGGAATGGAGTGACGCAAGAGCAAAATAAAGTGTTGAGAAATATCGGGTAATTACTCTACAACCCTTTTGTTTTAAGTATATGATGAAATGAAAACAAGAAAAATACATTTTTCGAAATAAAAGATCCGTTAAAGTCTTTCTCTAGCGGCAACAAAATTATCGTCGTCAAATTAGTTTTAAAAAAACATCTGCGCAGTAACTTAGTTGGCTTCCGTGTTTATTTATTTTCCTTTCAATTATTTATTTGTTTGGGTTTTTTTAGGAACTGACTTTTAAAAGTTTGACACTGATGAAAACTAATCTTTGTTCCACGGCATTCTTTGTGTTGAAGTTATGTCACAAATATTGGCATAATTGCAAACTAAGATTAATAAGTTTTGAAAGCAAAAACTTTCAAAAGAATTTTTTAAAAGAGAAATTTGCATTCTCTAAAGAAATTAATATCGAAATTTTAGCAAATTTTCACATTTAAGACCTCTTAGATGCATTTTTAGAATTATGTCTGTCTGGGAATACAATAATTCAAACCTGCTTTGAGCCAAACGCATGAAATTTGGTAAATAGTTTTAAACCAAATTTATAGATTTATCAAATTTTGAACGAAATCCATTAAAGCAAGTCAGTCTATCAGATTGTCCAAATGTTGTTTACAAAGATATCGACAAATTTTAAGAGAGAAATGAACAAAATTTTGGTATAATAGTACAGCGTTTAAAATGCATATATATATCAAATTTTGAATCAAATTTGTCAAGACAGTGCTGACAGAATTTGCTGACAGTCAGTCGATCTGAAATTTTTCGTGTATGTAAACACGATAATTCAAATACTCAGTAACTAAAATGTATAAAAAATTAGTATATTACTGTGATAATATTTGTAGTTATGTGTTAAATTCTGGTTTCAAGAAAGCATCCAAAATATATATCCGGTTCTTCGGCTTTTGAACAATAACCGCATGCTGACAATTAATTGCCAGAAAACAAATTAGGATCGCATGTTAATAGGCACTTGTGGATCGCCAAATGACCAATGGTTAGTAATATAAAAGCGCAGGTTTTCTTTATTACATTAGGAAGCAAAATTTCTCATCTGCAAAAATAAAAATCTCAGTATTCACAGGCTTCCAAAACTTAGCAAACAGAAAATCAAAGCTGAATATTTTCTTTCATTTCCTAAAGGCCGAGTAAAGCCGTGATAAAACAATTCATATTGACAAATTCTGCTTTACCCGAATTTTCTCGGGATAATAATTAACTACAATATATACGAACCCGAGATAACTCGGGATAATCAGACAAGCGTTTAATTCTCATACAATAGATCGTTAATTTAGCAAGAATTTCCGAAATATTATACCTTTATCAATCTATGATCTATAATATCTTTGTTTCCTTTGCACTTATAATTATTTACTGTGCTCTCATAAATGTTAGTACTTATTTAATTTGTGGTCGAAATTTAAAGGAAATTTTCGTGGGAAGCTAGTGATTAAACGCCATTGGGTTCTGTTTTCTCTCTACGATTGCAAACTGGATTGATTTTATTAAAAACATTGCTCTTTCGTCCTTGTCTAAGAATTGGAGGTAGATTAAAACATTCGCGGAAATGAATTTGCAAAAAGATAATTTGCACATATGCATTATCCTAATTGTGTTCATTTAATTTGTTTAATGCTAGAATTTCATTCGAACGCGGTAAGCGGGAGACTGTTGGCTTGTAATATATTGGCCACCATGCTGAAAAGTAACCAAAGTAATCGCCCAACTTGCAAAAGCAATTGATGACGAAAGACTTAGATATAGTGGAAGAAAAAGTCAAATAATCAATCAAAAATAGCAAATGAAGAATTGGATTTTTTTGTCATATCATTCAACAGTGAAAGCAGTGATAGTGAAGAATTTTATTTAAATTTTGAATAAATTAAATGAACTCTTAAAAATGAAAGGTGACAATTGTCTAATTTTGTAATGGATATTAAAACCGAAAAAGAAAATCTTTATGAAAGGCAAGGAAAAATTTTGCTCTTCTTAACGCAGTACTTTCTAGAGCAAAAATCCTCAGTTTTTCTTAAAAAGACTAATTTAATTCTTAATAAAAGAATTAACATGCTTTTGATAAACATATCAACTGTTTGACTAATTTCGAAGGAGAGATTGACCACATAAAAGAAAAAAAGAGCACATCATGAATTGAAAAATATTGCTCGCCATACTACAATACTTTTTCGAGCAAAAATCCTTAGTTTTTCTTTATAAGAATTTTTTTCATTTTTATAAATAATTTAATTTTTAATAAACGAAGTAATAATAGGTTATTAATAAACGTATAAAGCAGTGCTCTTTTCTATCATTAATTGTTGAATTCTTGTCTTTCACAAAAATCAGCAATCGGATTTGCTTAAAACATACATCATAAATACGAGCTGTACTTATGTATTCTTTTGATACAGAAAGTTAATTTTACAGAATATGAATTTCCCAAGCATAATATCTATTAATGGTAAAACCTCTTAATTTCGACAATATTTACAGTAATTAGACTTTTATTTAAAGAAAAAAGTACTTTAGAGCATGTTTTTTTTTTAATGTAAAACATCACGTTTCAATTAAAACTGGGTATTATAGTACTCTATTCAGTTTTTTAAAAAAAACAGACCATTTACAATAAAATTTTGCAAACTATTTATAACAGCGAAATAGTGTAGGAAAATTACTTTAAAACTATAAGTATCAGAATGAATTATAGAAGTGTCGATACAGTATAATTCTTCAAATAACAAATATATATAATAACAAATGAATATATTTTCCGTCTCGAAGTAATTTTGGAACTCCTCATAATCATGTTAAGGGTTAAAGGTTTCTTTAGATTTATTATTAATCTGGAATTTTTATTTTGGCATCCTAACAAATTCTATAATTTAGGGGATAGAGGAAAATCACTCGGTTTTAAGCCGCATTCTCCATGGCGGAGAACAAAACTCTCTAACAGGAAGATATTTACAAGGAGTTGATCAAGTCGTTCAAAAGAAATGGAGGATACGGGAATTACAGGCAATAATCCGGATAACCATGATACCAAATTTGTAATTTTGGAGGATGAATACATAAACATTCCTACCCATATTCTTTCCTTCAAAATTCAAAAAAAAAATCGAGACTAATACGGAGCTTTGGAGGAATATTAAATTATCTGAAATAACTGGCAGCAACATTGTTTGACGAAGGAATTGGAAATATGATTCACTAATACGGCAAATACCTGAATCTTTAAGAAAATATATTGTAAAGTAACCATGCTCATATGTATACGTTTTATAATAAATAAGGGAAGATATAAAAATCACTGTCGGCTCTAAGCCGCATTCTTCCATACCGGGGAACAATAGTGTAAGATAGGCACTACAGTTGAAAGAGTTGATCCAATAGTTCGAATAAAATATCGGATGCAAGGCAATGGCCTGTCTTATCTGGGTACCAAATTTGCGATTTTGGATTATAAATGCTTAAAAATTCGAACTCCATATTTATTCCTACAAAGTTAAAAATAAAAAACTTCGAAACAAATGCTGAACTTCGAAATAACGTTAAACGCATCTGATATCAGTAGCGGCAATATTGTTTGAAGATGGGGACTTTAGGCAATTATGTCATAAAGTAATCATGCTTGCGCATGAATTCTTTTTTCTATCTTCCCTAATAGTTAACTCATGACCCATTGGTACATGGATAAAAAAGGAAATAGAACCTTAAATTATTACAAACTTGCATTGAATTATAATAATTTTTCGATTTTCTTTCCAACTCGATGAATAATGAAAACAAGCTCCTATTGTTCAAAGCTTACTCTTACTGTCGTTGAAGCTTGAAAAGGGATTACAATAAAAAAAGAGATGACAGTAACAATTAAAGATGCTGTATTAAATAACTTTATAAGAGAGAAGTGAAATATCTATGCCAGCAAATGTGTACCATTTCAATGTATCAGTTTTCCAAACAATTCAAAATAAATACTACACAATGCTCAACTACTTGATCATTGTCCACATCATAGCGGAAGAACTAACTATGATCAACAATTGTCGCTATTCATAGCTTAATGGTCCAGGAACGATGATAATAATGGTTCAGATTTATTTCCAGAGTACAGAATAAGACCCTACAAGAGTTAAACTAGAATAAATCATATGACCATATAAGCTCCTTATTCTCTCATAGCAGTTAACAATTAAGATGATTTGTTCAATAACTTTATTAGAATGAAGTGAAACCTCTAAGCCAGGAAATGTGTATCATTTAAATGCATCAGTTTTCCCAACTATTCAAAACAAATAGTACACAATGCTCAACTAATTGATTATTGTCCACAAAATAGCGGAAGTATTAACTATTATCAACAATTGTAGCTATACATAGCTTAATGGTCCAGGAACGGTGATAATAATGGTTCAAAAATATAACCAAACGGCCCTTCAAGAGTGAAAGAATAAATCTTGAGATAAAGAATGTATGAACATAAAGACTCTTTAATCTGTCCTAGCAGTAAAAATCTACGACAGATCAAAGTTCAAGTTGCTGTTTCAGTTTCCAGAAAAATCCTTTGCTCCAGAACTTGCTTTCTATATCAAACACAGTACCCAAACCCCCCATTGCAAATCCAAAGTTTACATTTAACAACAAGCCGAATGAGACAGATTTTGCATCAGTTTTCTCACCCATTCAAAACAAATACTACACAATGCTCAACAAATTTATTGTTGCTCTCTTCAAAGTGGAAGTATAATCGACAGTCAACAATTGTTGCTAATCACAGCTTAATGGTCCAGGAATGATGATAACGATGGTTCAGATTTATTTCCAAATGGCAATTCAAGAGCGATGCTGGAATAAATCTTGAAATACAGAACGTACGAATAGAGAAGCTCCTTAATCTGTCCTAGCAGTTAAAATCTACGACAGATCAAATTTCAAATTGCTGTTTCATTTTTCAGCAAAATCCTTTGCTCCAGAACTGGCTTTCTATATCAAACACAGTACCCAAACGCCGCATTTCAAATCCAAAGTTTACATTTTACAACAAGCCGAATGGAACAGATCTTGCATCAGCTTTCTCACCCATTCAAAACAAATACTATACAATGCTCAACAAATTTATAGTTTTTATTGTTGCCCACTTCAAAGTGGAAGTATAATCTACAATCAACAATTGTTGCTACTCATAGCTTAATGGTCCATGAATTATGATAACGATGGTACAGATTTATTTCCAAATGGCAATTTTAGAGCGATGCTAGAATAAATCTTGAAATACAGAACATACGAATAGAGAAGCTCCTTAATCTGTCCTAGCAGTTAAAATCTACGACAGATCAAAATTCAAATTGCTGTTTCACTTTTCAGCAAAATCCTTTGCTCCAGAACTCGCTTTCTACATCAAAGACAGAACCAAAACGCCCCATTACAGAGGCAAAATTTGCGTTTAACAACAAGCCGAATGAAACGCATTTTGATTTTAAAGCAACCAAACAAACGCGGAATATTTCTCCGATACTTTATTATATACACCATTGCGTATACCATCTATTTCGAAGTGACTCGTAGTTTTATTTCAGTATTATCGCAATGGCCTGCAGTCCCATAAAATGTGCTCCATTCAAAAACAGGGAATAAATCAACTTAAGCACCGATTGCGTGTCATTTTTCCAATTCGACCCCTCTTTCGCTTTTTTATCGCCTCTTCTAATGCACATTATATTCAAAAGTGTCATGCCCTCTTTTATTGTGCACCCCCCTCCCATCTATGCTTCCGATTTAGAATTTAATAACTTGCACTTCCAGAGACCTTCCCTAGTTTCTGAGTGATTGAGTTGGCTTACAAGAGGGTTGAAAACCAGTTGAATATCTGAAGTGTCAAACAGAATTCATAAGAGAAAAAACGCGAAATTGATGAAAGATTCTGCGCGTGTGCAAGCATTTTTTTTTCATAGCAAACCTCTCTGCTGTTTGGTTTTAATTTATTTCTCCCGTTCTCGTGTTTCCGTGCCGGTAGACAATTTTGATCGTAAATCATTTGTCTCCATGGCTTGCATTCGTAAAACGCGGCCTTAGTTTTGAATTTACACCGTTGGCAGTATGTAAATGAAAGCATACGTTTCCGTTTCTCTGGTATTGGATTTATCCAATGAATCTGAAATTTCAGAAGGAATAAGTTTCAGCGATACATCATCTAAAATGTTTTTTAAAAAAACAAGTAAAATTTGTTATGAAACACTAGACGTGGTTTGAAATTATATATTCAACAAATAATTTTTATTAGAATTTTGAAGATTTTTGGTATCCGTTCTTTAAACCATTAAAAGTGCGTTTCCCTTGTAAAAACTTGTCTGTTTATTTTGACAATCTTATGTGAAGATATGATGTTTTTATTAAGAAGTGTTATTTTAAATAAAAGAATTCAGTTTAACTATCCGAATTAAAAATGCCACAGATGGAAAAGCACGCATTTAATCTGTGCTGAAAAATCTGGATGCCACTCACAGATTAATCTCTGTTTGTTTAAATCAAAGATGTTTCATCACAGATTAATTATCTTTGATTAAACACAGATTAATCTGTACTGCACGCATTTAATCCGTGTTTAATCAAATTATTGTGGAATTACTTAAATTAATTTTTTTTTAATTTCTCATATTAGTTTAAACTGTTTCAAATAGTTCAAGCAGTAAAAATGTGTTTAAATATAAAATGTTTAAATATCTATTGTTTAAAAAGTGTTTAAGTGTCTATTGTAACGTTCCCCTGTCTCATTCACAATAAGAGGCTTTTCCTATCATCTGTTAATACCCTCCATTGTTAAAAGCCTCCATATTGCTAGGTGGGAATCTACTTATCGCTGTATGGTAGTTACATCTGATCATGAGTGATTCAGCTGAAAAACTACTCGTGAGGCTCACTGTTTGAAAGGAACTTCTCGCATCTTCAAAGGAAAGGAGTGTCAAACATCTGGATGCCAAATGGTCCCTTTTTGAAGGAATATCGCAAACACATGCTCCAAAACGGTCGGTTGTGAGGCCCCATCATGGATTGTCACTTCCCATACCAGACTGACGCCACAAATGTGGGGAATATTTGCTGATTGATTAGCCGATAGAGATCTCACGTGGACGAATGAGAAGAGAGAAGGCGGAGTTAGGATAGAGATAGCGATAAAGTTCGGGTTTTTCTTTGAAAAAAGGAAGATACTTTTTGGATTGCGGACTGCTATTTTTTACTCTCCACGCTGGCGTAGCCGTTCTGACTAACACCTTGGTAATGTTTCGTGGAGTTCTTTCTCTGAATTTATGGAGAATTCTTTTCACAATAAACCTTCAACCTTCGACTGTTGTGTAAATATCAAATATTTAATCTAGGTTAGAACAAATTGTTCTTTTATATATATATATATATGACTGTAAATAAAAGAATAGTCTGAAATTCTACACCATTATTTGATATGTCAAGATCAAATCATTACACTGGCAAGTTTGATTTACGGTAAAACGCTAATAAAACTTCAATAATTTAATTTAAAAAATCAATTTCACCCGTGACTGGAGACATGAATTTCCGGATGTGGGCCAAGACATGGAGTCAAAATGACTAATTTGTTATTTTTTCTTTCTTATCTTTTATCAATAGACTTGGAATTTAATTTGGAAACAATACATTCTGAAAATCATGTAATTACCGAAAATATCAATGTTAAAAATATTAAATGTTTGGAAGATGTTATAAGAAAAACTTAAACAATATTTTAATGAGAATTTACTTCCTTTAGATATTACGAATTTACACCAATATTAATAACTGTTAGAATTTAACAAAAAAAAATAAAGAATGGGATATTTAAAATATCATTTTGAATATTTCTTTATTCTTTTTGCATTATTTAATTTAAACGCAGTTTCAGAGACATGAAATCAATGATTCTATAAATAACAGCAAAAACTTGGAAAAATAATAATTCGGTTAAATTCACGTGCTCCTATTTTGACTTTTGACAATATACTGCTGAAAGAACAACTCGAAGAAGGTACTGAGGAGATGATAGCATTCAACGACAAAATATCTCGTGATAATCAGAGTTAATGAATCACGCAGAGTCATTTTTGACTCCCGTCTCCATATGCAGGATAAGATGCAAATTAGCAATAAAATCAAATTAAATTCGTTCAAATAACATAAGAGATACGATCATTTTTTTCAAATGCTACTTTGGAGTTTAGAAGCGAAGGAGCTCCTTCAGAGTACCTGGAATTTCATACTCCAAATTGTCTTTGTTATCAAAGAAATGTGAATATTCTTCTTCATAAAAAATAGTCAACGAAGTTTTTTATTTTATTTTCAAGAGAGTGAACCAATTAAAATAAGACGCCTTTAACAAAGGTAGAATGAATTGACATTATTCTCTTAGGTAGGGTACCATCCTTCATGTAGTGTATATTTTCAAAGCTTCAAACAATAAAGACAAAATAAATTCGTTCAAATAAAATAAAAGATAAGATTACTTTCACAAATATTACGTCGGAATTTATAAGCAGACGAGTGCACTGAAAGTACCTGGAATTACATATTCTAAATTATCAAATAAATATGAGTATCTTAGGTAGGGTACCATCCTTCAGGCAGTGTGCATTTTCAGTGCTTCAAAATTACAGTAAAGGCAAAATAAATTCGTTTAAATAAAATAAGAGATAAGATTACTTTCTCAAATATTACGTCGGAATTTAGAAGCAGACGAACACATTGAAATTATTTGGAATTTCATATTCTAAATTTTCTAAATTATCAAATAAATATGAGTATCTTAGGTAAGAAACTATCCTTCATGCAATGCGCCATTTTCTTCAAAATTACAATACAGCAAAATGAATTCGTTATACTTCAAATTTTCAATACAACAAAATGAATTCGTTAAGCTTTAAAATTACAATACAATAAAATGAATTCGATAAGCTTCAAAATTCGAATACAACAAAATGAATTCATTTAAATAAAATAAGAGATAAGATTACTTTCTCAAATATTATGTCGGAATTTAGAATCAGACGAACACATTGAAATTATCTGGAATTTCATATTCTAAATTTTCTAAATTATCAAATAAAGACGAGTATCTTAGGTAGGGTACCATCCTTCAAGGCAGTGTGCATTTTCTTCAAAATTACAATACAGCAAAATGTATTCGTTATACTTCAAATTTTCAATACAACAAAATGAATTCGTTATACTTCAAATTTTCAATACGACAAAATGAATTCGTTAAGCTTCAAAATTATGATACAACAAAATGATTTCATTTAAATAAAATAAAAGATGAGATTACTTTCTTAAATATTATGTCGGAATTTAGAAGCAGACGAGTGCAATGAAAGTGCCTGGAATTTCATATTCTAAATTTTCTTAATTATCAAATAAAGACGAGTATCTTAGGTAGGGTACCATCCTTCAA
>JAPMOQ010028746.1:527519-553532 GCA_026543055.1 Argiope trifasciata | reverse complement strand
TTCATACATTATTACATTATATAAAATAGAATTAGAAATTAATAATAAATCATGATTTACATTTACTGCAATATGTTGAAATAATGCAAAAATTGAGAAACATTGGATACATAAACTTCAGAGTACTTCATTTATTTGGATTTAAGATTGAATTGTCAAAAGAATTTTGTGGGTAAAATTTGATAGAATTATTCATATTATATATTTCACATCTTATCCCTATTTAAAATTTGGCTAACGGAATCTTTTTAATGTTTTTAAAATTAATTTAATAATATTTAGTTTTGTAATGTATTAAAGAATAATTTTTATAAAAAGAAAATGAAAGTAAATTAAAAAATAGATGTCATTCATTTCAATGACTATCGTAATCAACATACACTGATGGAAAAAAATCCCAACACCAAGAAAAAATTATTGTATAGTAATGAAATTTTAGGAATACATTTATCTAGGTAACATATATTATTGATTAAAGTTTCAAGATCACAGGTAGAGCCACTGGCGAGAAGAGCCATTTCAAATGTGAAATGTTGGTACATTAGTAACCGGTGTAACCGCCAGAATTTTGAAGGCAAGCATGCAAACGTGCATGCATTGTGTCGTACAGGTGTCGGATATCAGTTTGTGGGATGGAGTTCCATGCCTGTTGCACTTGGGCGGTCAATGCAGGGACGGTTAATGCTGGTTGTGGATGACGCTGGAGTTGTCGTCAAATGATGTCCCATACGTGCTCGATTGGAGAAAGATCTGGGGATCTAGCAGGCCAAGGCAACATGTCGACACTCTGTAGAGCATGTTGGGTTAAACCAGCGGTATTATCCTGTTAGAAAAAAAACCCTTGACTGCTGTTCATGAATGGCAGCACAACAGGTTGTATGACTAGACTGACGTACAAATTTGCAGTCAGGGTGTGTGGGATAACTACGAGAGTGCTCCTGCTGTCATACGAAATTGCTCCCCAAACCATAACTCCAGGAGTAGGCCCTGTGTGTCTAGGTCACAGACAGATCACTAGCAGGCGTTCTCCTGGCCTCCTTCTAACCAACAAACGGCTATCACTGCGACCAAGGCAGAACCGGCTTTCATCAGAAAACACAACAGATCTCCACTCCGTCCTCCAATGAGCTCTAGCTTGACACCACTCACGTCGCAAACGGCAGTGGTTTGGAGTCAGTGGAATGCACTGTATAGGGCGTCTGGCTCGGAGCTGTCCTTGAAGTAACCGATTTGTAACAGTTCGTTGTGTCACTGTGGTGCTAACTGCAGCTCGAATTTCAGCTGCAGACGTAGTACGATTAGCCACAGCCGCACGACGAATACGACGGTCTTCCCTCTCAGTAGTACCACGTGGCAGCACGGAACCTGGTCTTCTTGAGGCAATACCTTCCCTTCACCACTGCCACCAATACTCATGCACAGTGGATACATTCCAGCCAAGTCTTTCAGCAATATCGTGGAAAGAATACCCACCTTCTCGTAGCCCTACAACTCGACGTCGTTTAAACTCAGTGAGCTGTTGATAATGGCTTCTTCGTCTTCGCAGAGGCATCCTTGACTAACATTAACCCTCTACGTCAAATCTCAACTGTAAATAACAATCACGAACCTTACAGCGCTTATTTAAAGCAAACCTTATTTGCATGTTCATAGTTTCGCTACTAGCGCCATACTTACGCGAAATTTGAATCGACGTCATCTTTCAGATGTATAAAGACGCCTTCCAAATTTCGTTTATCTAGCACAGCTCCTTCCTAGTGTTGGGATTTTTTTTTCCATCAGTGTATATATCTTAAACATCGAATTTTAAAAATTGTCTACATCATCTAAAATGAGCATTTTTTTTGGTTTAGTTATATTAACACCCCATTTTAAAGCAACACTTTGTTGGGACAGGCTTCGTGATTTTGAATCGTGGTCAGATGACGAATACGACACCTGAATTGGCACCTCCTCACCAAATTCCACATCTCACAAGCGGAAAGATGTTTTGCCCCCAACTAGGGACAGTGATATTGGACCAAAAGTTCAATACCAGTATTCCATATTTTTTAGATCTTGATATAAGTTCTTATACCGGTTTTAGAAATTTTAGAAAAAGAAAAAACAAGTGTTTTTTAGTTTTATTTGTCAGTTTTATTCGAATGTAAATATTATAAAAAATAATTTGCAGCTTACAAATTATAACAGTATATAAAGAATCACAAAAAAGTAAAGAGGCATCCTATTCAGACTGTGGTACTGTTACAAATTTTTGAAATGTGATCTTAAAAAACATAATGCATCAATTGTACTGTCATTAAGCTTGGAACGTAATTTTATGCAAAAATTACCCGAAACGCTCTTTCTGCACCTACGCTAGTTGGTGGTGCTGTTAACAATGAGCGATATGTTTTTTTTTCCAATTATTTACCTCTAAATCCTTCATTTTCAAATAAATCGATTTCTCATCGAATGGTTTTGGCTATTGTAATTTGATTTTCGTATTGTACTTTGTTTTGTTGAAGTTTTTTTTATCACTAATTCTTTGTTCAAGAGGCAATTTCTTTTCACTATCGACATTAGTGTCATCATAATTTTCGATACCTGTATCAGTTTAGTTTAGTTATATTAACGTCCCGTTTCAGCGACTCTAGGGTTATTTTGGGACCGGCCTAGCAATTTTGAGCCACGGTCAGATGACGAGAATGACGCCCGAGTTGGCGTCCCTACTCCAAATTTCCACACCACACCAGCATGAGGATAATTGGCCAGGACGGATTTAATGGGCCCCAGACCTGCTTACACGGCGGTTCTTCGGTGGAATAGGACCTCGAATATGCAACCTTCCGGTTCCGAATCCGAAACCTTACCACCAGGCCATCGCGGCCATTCAGCATGATGAAATAACACAATATAATTGTGTCACATTATTAATTGAAGGAAATGAAATGTTACAACTATACAAAAAACTGTTACAATTCGATTTTTGTGGTAATAAAAAAATTGTGGTTGAATAAAATAGAAGACTGAGATTAATTAAATGAAATCAAAACATTCAAAGAACAATTTAATAAATAATGAAACTCTGCAATAACTTGCAACAGGAGTTGCATAATTATAGAAGTTGATCTAACACAACAATACGTCTCTTAATACAAATTATTTAATCTGTTTTTATGACAGTAATTATACAATGAGAAGAAAACTGGTTATTTATAGTAAATTTTTTAAAAAAACATAATTGGCATTTTCACCTCATGTTCTCAAAGTCATAACTCCGAAAAAAGCTTTATATTTTCATTCTTTTGCATAAATTCATTTCAATAAATTTCCATCTTTCATATCTTTAACTACATCAATGCCATTTCATAATAACAAGGTCCAAATGCAAGTAAATAACAAAAAAATTCATATTTTAACAAGAATATTCCGTTACTTGGTTCGCGCGAATTGTTTTATTTCAGATACTATTCAACCACATTGCTCAATTATGGTCAGAAATCAATATTGGCAAAGCATTCTTCTCTCTGAGCTAACACACTAGAAATTCCATTACCCAATTTAATTACAAATGTTCGTTACTAAAGAGGTTCATATAATACCAAAATATTAGATAATAAAGTTACATCAGCCATTTGTCGGATAGTTTTCGAATTCTAGGTAATGCAATCTTTCGGCGGATTGTTGAACTTCTGACGTCATCCAACCAAATCCTTCTTTAATTCGCCGAAATATATCTTTACAAATTATTTTCTCTATGAATGAGCATTCTGGAAATTCTTTAGCAACATTTTTAATAATTTTGTATCATATCTATTAAACTCGATTTTACCAGTGGTAAAAACAAAGTAGCAATATTTTACCTCCTCACCATATTTGGGATTACAGAATGAATCAAATGTATTACAAATTCATCGTTGCGTTTATTCCTGACTAGAATTTTGACAATATATTACAGATATCTTTGGTTTGCCATTAGTCAAGTAACAAGAAAATTGTAATTTCTTTTTACCTCCTCACCGTGTTTGGCTTTGAAGAATGAATGAATAGTATGATAAGTAACACATTTAAAATTGATGCGGAAAACTTATAATAATTAAAAGTATTACAAGTTTGTCGTTGTGGTTATTCTTAAGACTGGAATTTCAACCATCTATTCCTGATCCTTTCGATATGCTATTGGTTAAGCAACAAGAAAATAGTAATTTTTTTACCTCCTCACCATATTTGGTTATAAAGAATGAATTAAAGGTATTACAAGACTTGTAATAATTAAAAACGACAAACTTGTAATAATTAAAAGTATTACAAGTTTGTCTCTGCGGTTAATTCTAAGAGTGGAATTTCGACCAGTCCCTGCTCCCTAAGGCATACCATTGATCAATCAACAAGAAAATGGTAATTTTTTACCTCCTAATCATATTTAGGATTAACGAATGAATTAAATATATTAAAAGTTTGTCGTCACAGCTATTCTTGAGACTGAAATTTCGAAGATCTAATTCGGATCAATTCCATAAGATCGGATTTAAAGATTAGATCAATTCCATACCGATCCCTTCGGTATGGTATTGGTCAATCAATATGAAAATGGTATATTTTTTAAACCTTTTTATCATGTTTGGCTTTGAAGAAAGAATGAAATGTATTGCAAGTTTGTCGTTGCGGTTATTTATAAGACTGGAATTTCAACCATCTATTTCTAATCCTTTAGGTATGTTATTGGTTATGCAACAAGAAAATAATATTTTTTTTTACTCCTCACCGTATTTCATTTTAAAGAATGCATTAAAAGTATTACAAAAAATTTAAAGCTAAAACGACAAACTTTTAATTATTATAAGTATTATAAGTTTGCCTTTGCGGTTACTTCAAGGACTGGAATTTCGACTTGTCCCTGCTCCCTAAAGTATGCCATTGATCAAACAACAAGAAATTGGTAATTTTTTACCGGAATTTCAACAATCTGTCCCCAACAGCTTCTTTATGCTACTATTGAAGCAAAACTAAACCCTTTTTTTGTTATTTGATTTATGAAAATCTTCCAAATACTCTAAAGATTCTTTATTTCATATTACATTTTTAATGCTTCCCTATTACAGCCAAAATCTCTCCAGCAGATTAAACGAATCCTTTTGCAATTTGTTCTCTGAAAAATTAAGCAGATGGTAAAACTAACCAAATTTTGTATTTCTCGCATACATCTGAATTTTACAACCACAGCATCATACAGTTGCCTGTGAGATTTTGAGTTTGTTTGTAATAAAATTTGTTCGCAATAAATCTTGACCAATAAGTAAAACACACACCGCTTGTTCCACTTCTGACATCTTTAGGAAAACTTTTTATAACAATTTTTTAAATATCTGAAATCAATGTCAATGACACTTACTTATTTCATAAGAAATTTTAAACTCTTAATCTAGAAGAAGCGTATCTTCAAAAAATAGCCCACAGGGCAAATATCAAAATAATGCCCCCTCTTCTCCTTTCACGAAATTCCAATCCACGTATTTCCTCACCCACCCCAAAATTTTATACCAAGGATTGGTGAGATTGAAATTTTAATTAAAGATAAATAATAATTTATGAAATATTTTTGGAATAATAGGATCTTGCTGCTTTCGGCAAAAGGCTTGTCTACCGATAAAACTAATTTCGTTATACCAACTAATCTTAATTTAGTTACTGGATTTTATTTAAGTTTCGGTACGCCGAAAGCTTTAAATTATATAAAAAACAAAGTAACGAATGAGGAAAAAAAATATTGTTTGAATTTAATTCTGATGTATGAAGAAAATAAAAATGCACCAAATTTATCAGAAAATAAGGCTGATGACCTCAGTCCACATATTGAAATACAAAAAGAAAAGAAAAAGAAAAAAAGAGAGACGAGCAACTGTATTAAAACAAGAATTTAACTGTAATTAATTACTATTTTGAGCAAACATCAAATAATTTAAATTATAAAAATTTCATATTACTTAAATTATACTATTACTTACTTATAATTCATATTACTTAGTTAAATGCAAACTAAATCTTTAAAGTCCGGAGTACATTAAATATTTTTTATTAATTTAGATAGAATTTTGAAATTTTTTGTACTGATTATCCATCTAACTAATACGCAAATTCACAACTCAAAAGCTAAACATTTTCTATAAATATAAAATTTAATTTATTTAAAAAAAAACTTGGGGTCATTTTAAATTGCTTAAAACAGTTTATGTCAATTTTTAATTTTTTTAAAAATTAAACACACAACTCTAATTTTTATTCAGCAATTCAAAAAAAAATTTAAAATATTTGAATAGAAATTTCCGTCATATCCAGAATTTAAAAGCGGGGCCGCGGCAGCCGGGTTGGTAGAGCGTCAGTCTCGTAACCGAAAGGTCGCGGGATCTGTCCTCGTCTTGGCCAAAGACCGCCGTGTTGGCTAATGGTAGTTGGGGCACGTTAAATATGTCGAGACTGCAAAGTCCTCCAAGTTCCCATAACAAAACGATACCTCTGGAAGTACTAAATCAGGGATGAGTCGGTCTCTGATTTGGATCTAAATTCCGACTTGCTGATGGATGAATGAGTGCATGAATGAATTCGACCACCCCCTAAAAAGGGTTGTGTCGTGTGTGTGAGCTAGAAGTCGGACTTCTGCCCTCTGGGTGCTCAGGGGTCTTTACCCTCAGAAGCTACTGCACACCCTTTCCGTGAAAAACACGGACACGACAACAACAACAACAAATGCATAAATATCTTTTAAATTGTCATATTCTCATAAAAACATCCACGGAAACATATATATATATATATACACACAGTCAAAACCGGTTAATCGGACCGAATCTTAAAGAACCAAAACAAATCCTATGTACATAAGCCTAATATTATTCGCTTATTTGAACCAAAATTCCGTTTAAACGGACCAAAGAACGTGGCAGGGAAGATGAAAAAGAAGCCACAAGTTGCCTGTGTACAGCAGGAAGTCCGAAAGGGAAAAGAACCAGTGGGAGGTGAGCAAGCTCTTTGTTTCTTAGAACGGGCAGCTCGGTAGTAAGTTCTTCAAACGTTGACTTGAATTTGATAAGAACTTTTTTTTATTGTGCTTCACATGCTGAGTATCGTGTAGATCGTTTCGAAGAATTTGTTTGTAAATTTATTTCTCAATGAATAAAGTTCATAGGTAACAGTAGTTCTTGTTTGTAAGTTCGCCATACGCGTGTGCCGCACAGTAAAGGTCATAATGACATTTTAATATGTTACGTATAGCACGTATCGTCTTGTAACATAGGGCATGTTCGTGTAATCGGACCAGCCGGTTATTAGGACCAAAATGATCGCGTCCCGATGTGGTCCGATTAACCGGAATCGACTGTATATTATATATATATATATATATATATATAGCAACTAAGGGTGGATTAAGTTTGTTGGGGATCTTTTGCGCTGATGATATTGATGATACAATTTATTATTATACATTATAGAATGCATCCCAAAAATTGGAATAAACTTTCAATTTTTAACTATTGCATCTAGGTCTATGTTTCCAAAGCTTCATTAAACATGGTAGCATTGATATGATTTGGATTTGTTGGGGCTCTATTGTGTTGAGGATATTGAATGCAATTTATTATTATACATTATAGAGTGTATCCCCAAATTCGGAATAAACTTTTATTTTTCAACTACAGCAACTAGATCTATGTTTCGAAAGTTTCCCTAAATACGGTAGCAATGATATGATTTGGTTTCTGCGCATGCTCCTAATAAAAAGGTGTAAAAAATTAAGTTCCCGCTAATGTTTAAAATCTTCTGTTAGTTAAATGTTTATATTATATTTATCGACTAACATGCAGTATTTCACAATTGAATTTATACATTTTTCAGAGATATTAAACTGCAAATTCATTACAATGGACCTCAATTTCATACCTCAAATTAGTATTGCAGAGTTTCTGAAATAGTGCACATATCACAAGATTACTAAAAAGGCGAAATCAAAGAAATAAACATGCGCATTAAATTTTTCTATTAATGAATATTAACTTATTAATTTTTCTTATATTTTAAAAAAGATTGCATAATACATTAATTGAACTGCTTATATAGCATTCTAAAATAAACATTGTCATTATGTATACATTGCTGTATTGTTCTAGCAATAATTGCAATAACGCGTAGATGCATTACATATAACATTGTCATTATCTATACATTGCTGTATTCTTTTAGCAATAATTGCAATAACGCGTAGCTGCATTACATATAACCTAAATAATCAACAATTCAAAATGCTCATTGTTAGTGAAATATATCATTTTAGGAAAATTTAATATCATTCACACCGCTGCCATTAAAGGGTTTTACTTTCTTGTTTGGTATACAATATTTTAAAAGTTAAGTTTCAGAAATTTCTTTTCCTTTCTTATAAAAGTCGAAATCAAAATTTTTGATTTATCAATGTGAACATGTTAATAGAATCCTCTAAATTTTGATATAATAATATGGATTCAGTTTTTATACATAGACGTGCTAAGCTTTGTTCATGCATAGATGCATATAAGGGAAACGTTTTACTAATTAATGCTTTTACTAAATGGGGGTGGGGGCTACATAAAAATTTAGTTTTAAAAAACGTTTTATAATGTTTGCCCACAGAATGTAAAGTATTTTTATACTATCCCCCAGTTCCAATACTTTGTAACTGGAAGTATGCAACGAAGTGCAATATTAAAAAAATAATAATAAACGCCTCTTCTACTTTTTAGGACATCTGTATACATTTGCATTTCAATTTTATTCGAAGTGAAACGTTTTAAAATATGATTTTGAAATCTTTTACACATTCTAGTTATACTTGGTTAATGTGCATTTTCTAATTGTTAGAGTACTTATTTTTATAATTAGTTTAATTAATCTTGGATAGTTAAAATACACTGAATTCAATAATATTAAATTTATATGCATAGTGCAAGCTTTTAAAAATGTAGATTAAATATTGTAAGATATATAAGCTTTAAATATAAATAGCGCATTTCACTTACAGTTAAAGTACGTGTTCATGCTATTTTGTTTTGTAAACTGCTCGGAATTTTTATCTTTTGAAGTATTATATCGAATTTTTGAAAAGATAATTGTCAAACAATGCTTCATATCATATGTACAAAGTAAATCCAATTTTCCAATTTCAAAGATTTCTATTATGTTACATATTCTTTGGAATTTAAAAAATAAAAAAATTTTGATTTCAGTGCCACAAATTGAATTTTAAATAAAGAAGTATTTCTCATAAAGAAGTATTTCTCATAAAGAAGAATGTAGAAAGTATATTCAATAAAAAAGGAAATATAACCGTTTTATTTTAATTTAAAATGGAAAGATATCGAATTGCAGAATAGAAAAAAAAACTATTTCAAAAACATATATTTTAAAAAATAATCAATATTAATTTAATATCAAATTGCGATCGGCAGTTGATAACAGGAAATTTAAACTGATTATTCATTTTGAATGCTTTTAAATTTAAAACCTTATTGAAATTGACTGAGATTTGTTTACAATGGAAACATAGATGATTTTTTATTGAAGAAAATCTATTTCAAGAATTGTGTGCCTTCTTTTTGCTCTGAATCAATTCTGAGAATATATTTTTCAGTAATGAATTTTTGTCAGGCTGAATTTATTATTGAAACTCAGTCCCTTCAAATATTCAAAAAATAAAAATGGAACATGAAGGAAAATTTTGCGCCGAGTAGCAAATCAATAATTAAAGCTAATATATTTTTTTCATTATTAAATATTGAATATTTTTATGTTTAATTTTTATAAATAATTTCATAAAATTATTTTTATTAATAATACTAGCTGATAGCCGGTATTTTGCTGCCTCAGAAGAAATAATTCTGGAAATATCATTTGAAATAACGATCTTGCTTATTGTGAATGTTAGAAAGAATATTTATTTTCTTGTCGACAATGAATACATTCATTGAAAATAAATTATATAAAAAGGTGAATTATAAACATTATTCGAAAATTCATTTTTATATATAAGGTATAATAACTATAATATGCCTATAAGCTTCGCGCGTGCAAGCAAGAAATTGACCAAATGGCACGTCAATTGTTTGAATGGCATGGTAGAGAATAAGGTCCGACCATACAAAAATTCATTTTTATATGTTACATATTATAAATATATATTTTTTTGATTTATAAAAATATTTTTAAAATTATATTTTGAAAATAGAATACAAACTTAATCTTTAAAAAAGTTCGAAGAAACTGGCACTAAGCTTCAACGTCTAAAAATGTTTCAAATATTTATGAAGTTTATAAATTTTTATTCATTTTTATGAATTTAGTAAGTTTATCATTAATCCTCCAGCTGCTTCTCTCGAATTCCGCGGGCTAGCAATCAGTCCATTTTCTATTGGAGCCCGCGTTTATCAAAAATACTGATTTTTACTATACCACGACATTTCCTCGGTGGAATCGGGTATCGAACCTGAAACCCACCGGTTCCAAAACTTATACCTTACCATCAGGACACCATGACGCTCCTTAGTAATGGTGCCTAGGGCGCTTGATTTACACACTCCACTTAAGTAGAGTTTACATTCATCTGGTTACAACCCATCCAATAAAACGGTCTTCACAAGAGACCAACTCAGCTTAATGTAGCGTTCACATGAGGCCAAATATTGCACTTAAAGAGAGGTCACACTTACTTCAGGAAGATCAATTGATCACGATGAGACAGTGGCACATAAATGAGACAACTATCGTCCCATTGTCCCATTACCCTCCCTTTACGTGCAATAGTTAGTCTCATGTGAACGCTACTTTATGCAGAATTGGTCTTTTGTTAACGTTTACTTAAGGAAGATCACCTGATCACAATGGGACAATGGCTGATGGATGAGGCAACCATTTGCCATTGTCCATTACCATCCCATTGCGTGCAATAGTTGGTCTTATGCGAAAGCTTCCTTCAAGAAGATCGCGTGATCACGATGGAATAGTGGCGCATAAATGAGACAACCATTTACCATTGTCTCATTACCCTCCCATTGCGTACAATATTTGGCCTCATGTAACGCCGCTTAAGACCATGCCTTTGGAGTAGCAAATTTTGTACCATCGATACAAGAAATTGTAATTGTCCACTCTTTCAGCGTGGATCTCTCCCTTTAGCATTTTCATGATTAACTGGAATCTGGCTGTGTGAAAACCTACATTTAGTTACGCCACTGAATCAATGGCAAATGGCAGAATAGTTTGTATAAGCGGTTTCACAATTTTGATAATAGTCCAGATTTTATAGGGTATTCAATGTTTATGTACGCTAAGGCAAATGGACTTACGGTAAACTGAGTATTTAGTTTAAGATTACATTATTTGGTACTGAATAAAAGTATAAAATGTGTGTGGATCTCTTACATGCAACAAATTGATTCTTCGATTTTAAGCCCTGATAATGGTGTACAAGACGCTTGTTCTGTATGCCCCACTTTAGATCCGCCATTGGAGTAAAGACCAAATGGCAGATTACATTGCATATGCTGTTCAATAATTTTGATGATGTCACAGATTTGATAAGCTATTCAATGTTTATGTTAGCTGAGGCATATGGACTTCTGGTAAATTGAATATTTCATTTAAGATTACATTATTTGGTACTGAATAAGAGCATAAAAAATATGCAAATCTCTTACAATCAACAAACTGATTCTTCAATTTTATGCCAACTGGTAATGGCACCCATGCGCTTGTCCTATCTGCCCAACTTTAGTCAAGCCATCGGAGCAAGAACCTTCGAATGGCAGATATTGTACATGCTGCTCAACATACATAGTAATAGCAGCCAGGCGCTTATTCTGTAAGCCTCACTTCAGTTACGCCATTGGAGCAAGGACCCTTCAAATAGTAGATTATACTATAAATGCTGTTCATCGATTTTGATGATGGCACAGATTTTATAATCTATTCAAAGTTCATTCCGGTAAACTGAATATTTCGTATAAGATTACATTATTTATATTATAAAAATAATACATATAAATTTTTCAGAATATTTATATATATATTTGCAGATATCTTACTGGGAATTAACTGATTTTTCAATTTTATCTTTTACCTGTAATGACACTTAGGTCATTTACTCTGTATACCTTACTTTAGTTACGCCACTGAATTAAGGACAATTCAAATAGTAGTTTAGTTTGTATATGCTATTCAGCAATTTTGATGATAGACCAATTTTATAAGCTGTTCAATGATCAAGTATTCCAAGGCCTATGGATTTCTGATAAACTGAATATTTTATACAACGTTAAATTATTTAGTATATATTAATATTCTGAGTAAGAATATAAAGAAAAGTGCGGACTTCGTACTTGAAAGTAACAGATTTTTCAATTTTATGCTCACTAGTAATGTCACTCAGGGCACTTACTGTCAATGTATCTCCTTAATTACGCCATTGAATCAAGGACAATTCAAAGGGCAGACTAATCCTATATGCTGTTCAAGAATTTTGATTACAGTCCACATTTAATAAGTTGTTGATGTTAATGCACACTGAGGCATATGTACATCCGCTAAACGCAATATTTCATGCAATATTAAATTATTGGGTTGTTCGGAAAGTAATTTCGTATTTTTTTGTCAAAATGAAAAGAAATTTTCGTTTAATGAATAAATTATTTATTAAATTATAAAATTGCCATTCTGGTCTAATACCTTTTGCCATATTTTTGGTAGTAACATGATTACACGCTCATAAAAGTTTTGGTCTTTGCTGTAAAAAAAACTGATCGAGGTGGTTTTTGGCCTCCTCAATTGAAGGAAAAATTTTGCAAATCAGTTCTGGTACTGATGTACTGTTAACACATCTTCTCCACACATATTGGCTAATTTATTTCTTGCTTGAACAGCATTTTTACCTTTTATATAGCAAAAAAGAAAAAAATGACGAAAATGCTGTTTATTGCTCTCCATATTTAAAAGGGCACCATCCAAAAACCACTGCGAAGAATCAGCTGCACTTTTTCACACTCAAGCCTTGCTATATCAGCTCTTAAAACATAAAATGATTTTGCGGTTTAAGTATGAAATTGGGTGCGAAAAATGCAATTAAATCCTTTGTCAGGAAAAAACGAAATTACTTTCCGAACGACCCAATATTTATTTCTGAATGCATATTGAAATATTTTTACTAAAGACATACTAATAAATTTTGTAATAATAGTGGCATTTATTTCGGATGATTTGCACGAAAATTAATTAAATTCAATTTAGTTAACATTTAAATCAATAAAAAGAATCCAATTAATATGAAAACATAAATATGTCATATCCAAATAAAAATACGAGTCCTAGAAGATCAATAACTTAATGCCATATGGAATGCGGCAAATTTAATCACTAAAGTATCATTATGCACTGCTTTTGTCCATTACCATAAGCATCAACCAACTTTCCTCCTTAAACCAAATCCTTTCATATACCTCAGAATATTTTTTCTTCGCCGTTCCAAATCTTTTCCTACCTAAAGCACTCTAATTGAGGATATATAAACGGAAAAGTTTCCATTTCATTTTGTATCGATGCGATGCTCTTTGGAATTGAAGCGAAAAGGAAAATCCAGAGAAAATAACGCTTAGTTCTCGAATTCCAATGTATTAGCAGAATGTAAAAGGTGCTTACTCTCTAAAAATGAAATGAAATAATACATTTACGATCGTATTTCCCTATAATACATCGGCGTATGGATATGAGTAAAGTAAATGGATCCCCGCTTTTCGTTTTTGGAAAAACAGAAAGAAGATTTCTTTTCACATAAAGCAGAAACGGAGGCTTTGAACCCATCAATCCCTTTTCTTTAAAGTTTCTTTAAAGTTACCTGCACTTTGTTGGGCTGTTTATATTTTTTCAAAAAGTGAAGATCAGATTTTTAAAACATGCATTTCATAACCCTTTCCTTTGCGGTGTTTATATTATTTCATAACGTAAAAATCAAATTTTAAAAACATGCATTTTATAGCCCTTTTCTCCAAGGTGAGACTTGAAATGAGACTTATGAATATGAATACCTTGAGATTTGAAATATAAGGATAGCATATACGAAGTACAGTAAACATCTTATGCGTATAAATGCTTTATGAATTTATTAAAAAGAGTATAGTGTTTACTTTAGATGATCCATAAATATATATTTCCTTTAAACTTTTCAAATTAAATCCGCATTAATGAACTATAATGTTAAAAGGGATTTCCGACGGAAAGCTTTTATTTTAATATAAATATTTAGATGTATTCGGATTATAGTTGAATTTATCTTTTGTGATATTTATGTTTTTTTAATAATTTGAAAATTCTATTAATCCTGCTATCAGAAGAATTCAATCTTTTACCAGTTAACTGTTCCAACTTTTTCGGAAAATGCGTATCTAAATTGTCATAAATTTATGCATATAATATAATAAATATAATATCTAATACTATAATACGAGGAATGGTTGCCAAGTCGAAAATCGTCCCAGAATTAATAAACTCCGATAAACTTGGGGGTCTGGGGTTTTTGGCCACGAGGAATCGATTGGCGCCGGTTTTGAAGCGCTACGGTCGAGCAGTTCGGAGTTACAGATAGGATATTTTCAAACTTTATTAGTTCGCCATAATGGCTACTTAAATTTTCAAGCGGTAACGTGCTGCCATCTATAGCCAATATGGCGAACTAATAAAGTTTTATGTTTATGCTGTTATAGGTTTATAATATGTTTCTTATCTATGTATATATGTTTGGTTTTTCTAAATAAATTTGTCAAAAATATTGAACTTCAACACACTTCAATCTTTACCTTTACTTTACCTTTGTATAGAATAGTTCCCTTTCCAAACTCTAACTTTGTTTAGAATAGTTTACAATGGTGCTCTTTAACCGGTTATCTTTTCACCAATGGTTTCACAAATTTTCTTATGGCATGTATTGTTTTGATAAATCACAATTGAAAATTTAAATCTTCGAGTTAGCTTCGATACCTGTTTTCTCCGAGCGGAGCTCGGTCACCCGCTGGTATGCATATAATATAATAAATAAATAAATATAAATGTTATAAATAGTTAATAATAAATAAACAATTGTTATATAAATGTAATAACTGTCATTCAATAAACAGCAAAATGCAAAATGTTATGCTTTTTATGACGAGTATATTCGTCAAAAACAGTTGACTGGTAAAGCAATCAATGCATTCTGTGGAACATTTTTGCAGTCTAATTAAATCACATTCTTTTATTGCGTAAATGTCAAATGTCTTTGTTGCAATGTATACGTTTTATGATCAAAAATAAAATTTACAATGTACTGAACTGGTGGCGAGCAATATAAATTATATTAATGGTAAATGAGTTAGATGAAAAAATTACAGTTTTTATAAGTTCAGAATCCTTGTTAAATATAATGAATCTTGATTATAAAATTATCTTATGAAAAATAGCAATGTTGCAGGTTTTATTTATTTTAATTTTTTACAAAAAGACGAATTTCCAAATTTATTTGTTTTTAAAAAGTGAAACTTAAATATTAAATCTAACAGATATAGAATAAATTGGCGTCTAGGCATAGAGGCAGCGTGTCTTCCCAGTGATCTGAGAGTCCCGGATTCGAGTCCAGATTCGGGCATAGTTGTTATTCTGTAATCTACCTGTGAGTAGTGTGAATGTTTCTCCCAGTAAAAAGGGGTTGTGTAAGCGAATGTAAAGCATGAAGTAGCTAAGTCGTACTTTTGACCCTATTTGGCGCTACTGATAAAACAAGCGAAGCTTATTTCAGCTTAAATCGCTGACAACTTTCTATCAGCGAGCTTGTAAAGTGCCATAAGTAAGAAAAACAATAATATAGAGTAAGAAATATAAATTGCAAAAATATCGCTAAACAAGCATTTTATTCTATTGTCTTTTATAGCTTTGAACACAACAATCGTCTAAGGATTGGATTCAACTTTATTTACATGAAATTTAGTTTGCGCAGAGTGTTACAAAATATTTTAGCTGTTAAATTTACGTTTCTGATTAAAATAATGCAAATTTTAATTTATATCCATCTAATTGTGAGCCCAACACAAAATGCTTTTGAGCTACACAAATGAAATGTGGTATTTATATCAAATTTACAGAATTTCTGTCAAATTTCAACAAAATAGACCCATTCAGATTGTTTTACTATCAGTTGTTCCAATGGCAGGGGAATACGTTAACTAAAAAGAATCAGTTCAGACCAAATTTGGAGAAAGCCATATTACTGACTCTTCGTCTCGCCCGAAGGCACTCGGTAATGATTACTGAATGGCCTGACCGGCGCTACAGTAACACTGGAGGGAACTATGGTTGAGTCCTAAAGGCCATCACCTGCCATGGTACAACCCTCCCCGTCGGTAGTACGTCTCGTCATCGATGGGAGGAGTCAAATCCCCCTAGAGATAAACTAGGCAGGTACACTAAAAATCCCTTTAGTGTACCTGCCGGGTCGGCGAGATTCAACCACCATGCGGGAAGCATCTCATCCCAAAATACGAGGTGCCCCCTGGGTTAATTTTGAAGGAAAAGAGTCGCTCAAAATTTGTTGTCAAAGAATTGATCGTCTGTGAGTCCATATATTTACAAGTACGTAAACGGGATAGGGCAAAAACGCAATGATTTAGATGAATGAAGTTTGGAATAAGTTAGATAATAATAAAAGAAGTTTTATGCCAAATTTTGGTTCAATGAGCCAAAAAAAGATGTTCTAAATACATACTCGTTTTACGTTATTATACTATGAAGCAGAAAATGTTCACGTGCAGAACTTCAAACCGTAGAAATAAAAATCTGAGCACTCGTGAAACTCACTGTCTTACTAAATGTTTACAATTTCTATGTGGGGGATGTATATTATATTTATAAAGGAATATAGAAGAAAAATTTGGGGCACTAACTCTCGGTTGTTTCATTATCATTTTCATATGCAGAAGAAAAGGACGAAAGACTTGCTAATGTCAAACTTTGCCCCAAATTTGATCAAACTCAATAGTTTCAGATTTAAGGCTATATACAAATTTCATTTTTCCAATTTTTTCCAGATTTTTTTAAATATTTAACTCTCTCTCTCTCTCACACACACATATATATATACTTGACTCGGAAAAGTTATAAAGGAAACCATTTTCTTATACAATTTCAATGCTTGCTCTTTTTATACATGACAACTTTTTTAAGAAATCAAGCAAATTTAAATACATTTCTACATAATTTAAATGCACATACATTTTACATTTATATACATAAGAATAATTTGTTCTAATCTAGGTAAAATATTTGCTATTTACATAACGGTTGCAGGTTTATCGTGAAAAGTGTTCATCGAAAGAGTTCGCCATCAATTCGGAGAGAAACCCCACAACACGCTAACAGGGTGTCAGTCAGAACGGCTACTCCAAGGTGGAGCGTAAGTAGTACAACAGTCCGCATTCCAAAAATCTCTTATCTTCGAAGCAAGACCCACTCTTTATGTCTGTCGGAACTCCGCCTTCTTAATTCCCATTCGTTCAGTAAGCTCCCCATCGCCCAATTGTGCAGCAAAAGCTTTACTCACTTATGGCACCGACTTACCAGGGAATTGTCCATCAATGACGCGTCCTAGTAACTGATTGCTCTGTAAAACGTGTCAATGATATGACTTCACAAAACGACCACCCGATATCGAGCTGTCTGATACTCCTTTCTTTTGAATATGCGACAGGCTCCTCCCAAAAAATGAACCCCATGTGTAGTCATTCAGCTGAATTAGTAATTACCAAAGGCAAGGACCACTCAAGGATAAGAAGATCACCCATCCAACAATCTGGAGGCTTTTAACAATGGAGGGCGTTAATAGGTCGTAAACAGCTGTCTGGAAATACCGCTTCTTGTGAACGGGACAGGGGAACGTTACAGTATTCAAATTAATTCAATTTAATTAATGAAAATATTTGAAAAAACTGTATTAATATCAAGTTCATCTATGACAAGTTAAAAAATGTATTTGAGCTTGAGTGGATGAATAATCAGTATTTTATTAACGATTGGAAATTTACACAAGATATATAAATAAATATATATAGAGTGTCAACTAATAGTAAGAATTGAATAAAAATATTCAAAATAACGTGATTTTAAGAAAAAATATATTTACCTTCTCGGGATCGGGTTAATTCTTTAGCAGTCGCCATTGTAGAGATTCTGTTTCCCAATTAAAAAGTCCTAAAAAAAATAAGAACAGCCATTAAGTCATAAAAAAGACACAAAATGCGAAACAAACTGAAAAAGGCAGCAAAAATGACAAGCAAAAGCGGAATATTTTAGTTAATAATATCAACCCTCCCCCTTTTTGAAAAGAAAAATTCATAGCTAAAATTGTTAATGTTCTTTTACGGCGGCATTTTGAAACTGGATGCTACTGTCTTTTGGTGAGATAGTAATAGTTCACGGAATCATTTTGCGGGCTTTTATGTCTTTATTTTATTGCTTATGATTCTATTCAACAGAGGGGTGTAATTACAGAAAACGATTACTTTTAGCTCCGCCCGATGGGAAAGTTGGAATCAGCAGCCATCGCTTCTTATGTTTGACCTAAATAAAATGTACCATTTCTCAGAGTAATTTAAGCCGCATTCCATTTGAAATGGTAATGCTTACTTCGGATGAAGTCGTACGTGTGTTGATCCTTCAGTTATTCGTAAAATCGCCATTCTAGTAATCGTTGATTTTACCTTGGATATTAGCTGTAAACTGATTTGGATAGATTTTTTTTTGTCGTTGTATAGCTTTATAACAATAAACGTTTTATCAAGCTTAAATTATTTAGTCTTATAATTTTTATGAATTATGTATTAATATCCAAATCTAGCTTTTGTTTAGATCGATTTATTATTTAGAAGGATTTTTTAAACTACGCATCCTGTCCCCAAATGCGGCCGATTTTATTGATTTAGTTTTGCAACATATTCGTAATAAATAATTTACGTTTGATAATAGCTATAAACTGATTTGGTTAGATTTTTTTATCGTTATAAAGCTTTATCACGCTAAAATTATTTAGTCTTATAATTTTTATGAGTTATGTATTAATATCCAAATTTAGCTTTTATTTAGATCTATTATATAGAATGATGGTTTTTAAACTAAGCATTCTGTCCCCAAATGAGACCGATTTTATTGATTTAGTTTTGCAACATATTCGCAATAATCAACTTAAACTGATCCGGATAGATTTTTTATCGTTGTAAAGCTTTATAACTTAATAAACGCTTTGTCAGGCTAAAATTATTTAGTCATAATTTTTATGAATTATATATTAATATCCATATCTAGCTTTTGTTTAGATAGATTTATTATTTAGAATGATGGTTTTTAAACTACGCGTCCTGTCCCCAAATGGGACCGATTTTGTTGATTTAGTTTTGCAACATATCCGTAATAAATAATTTACGTTTGAAATTAGTTATAAACTGATTTGGATAGTTTTTTGACGTTTCAAATCTCTATAACTTAATAAACTTTTTATCACGTTAAAATAATTTAGTGTTATAAATTTTATGAATGATGTATTAAGATCCAAATCTAGTTTTTGTTTAGATCGATTTATTATTTAGAATGATAATTTTTAAATTACGCATCCTGTCCCCAAATGGGGCCGATTTTATTGATTTAGTTTTGCAACATATTCGTAATAATGAACTATAAATTGATTTTGATAGATTGTTTTATTTTTGTAAAGCTTTATATTTTAATAAACGCTTTATCATACTAGAATTATTTAATTATAATTTTTATGAATTGGGCATTATTATCAAATCTCAGTTTTTGTTTAGGTCGATTTACTATTTAGAATGATGATTTTTAAACTATGCATCCTGTACCCAAATGGAGCCAATTTTATTGATTTAGTTTTGCAACATATTCGTAATAATGAACGATATATTGATTTTGATTGATTGTTTTATTTTTGTAAAGCTTTATACACTGATGGAAAAAAATCCCAACACTAAGAAGGAGCTGTGCTAGATAAACGAAATTTCGTAGGCGTGTTTATACATCTGAAAGATGACGTCGATTCAAATTTCGAGCTACGCGTGTAAGTGTGGCGCTAGCAGCGACACTATGAACATGCAAATGAGGTTTGCTTTAAATAAGCGCTGTAAGGTTCGTGATCGTTATTTACTATTCAGATTTGACGTAGTGGGTTCATGTTAGTCAAGGATGCCTCTGAGAACACGAAGAAGCCATTATCAACAGCTCACTGAGTTTGAACGAAGTCGTGTTGTAGGGCAACGAGAAGGTGGGTTTTCTTTCCGCGATATTGCTGAAAGACTTGGCAGGAATGTATCCACTGTGCAGGAGTATTGGCGGCAGTGGTCAAGGGAAGGTACTGCCTCAAGAAGACCAGATTTCGGGTGGTCACGTGGTACTACTGAGAGGGAAGACCGTCGTATTCGTCGTATGGCTGAGGCTAATCGTACTGCGTCTGCAGCTAAAATTCGAGCTGCAGTTGGCACCACAGTGACACAACGAACTGTTACAAATCGGTTACATCAAGGACAGTTCCGAGCCAGACGCCCTGTACAGTGCATTCCACTGATTCCAAACCACTGCCGTTTGCGACGTGAGTGGTGTCAAGCTAGAGCTCATTGGAGGACGGAGTGGAGATCTGTTGTGTTTTCTGATGAAAGACGGTTCTGCCTTGGTCGCAGTGATAGCCGTTTGTTGGTTAGAAGGAGGCCAGGTGAACGCCTGCTAGTGATCTGTCTGCGGCCTAGACACACAGGGCCTACTCCTGGAGTTATGGTTTGGGGAGCAATTTCGTATGACAGCAGGAGCACTCTCGTGGTTATCCCACACACCCTGACTGCAAATTTGTACGTCATTCTAGTGATACAACCTGTTGTGCTGCCATTCATGAACAGCATTCAAGGGGTTTTTTTCCAACAGGATAACGCTCGCCCTCATACCGCGGTTGTAACACAACATGCTCTACAGAGTGTCGACATGTTGCCTTGGCCTGCTAGATCACCAGATCTTTCTCCAATCGAGAACGTATGGGACATCATTGGACGACAACTCCAGCGTCATCTACAACCAGCATTAACCGTCCCTGCAATTGACCGCCCAAGTGCAACAGGCATGGATCTCAATCCCACAAACTGATATCTGACACCTGTACGACACAATGCATGCACGTTTACATGCTTGCATTCAAAATTCTGGCGGTTACACTGGTTACTAATGTACCAACATTTCACATTTGAAATGGCTCTACCTGTGATCTTGAAACTTTAATCAATTAAATATGTTACCTAGACAAATGTATTCCTAAAATTTCATTACTGTACAATAATTTTTTCTTGGTGTTGGGATTTTTTTTTCCCATCAGTGTATTTTAATAAACGCTTTATCATACTAGAATTATTTAGTTATAATTTTTATTAATTGGGCATTATTATCCAAATCTCAGTTTTTGTTTAGGTCGATTTATTATTTAGAATGATGATTTTTAAACTATGCATCCTGTACCCAAATGGAGACGATTTTATTGATTTAGTTTTGCAACATATTCGCTATAAATTTATTAAAACTATTTAATGATTTCAGTAGATGCTTTTTTTTTGTAAAACTTTACATCTTAATAAACGATTTTATTGCTAATTATTTAATTGATTTGCAATAAATTCTTTAATTACTAATTTACTAATTTATTATAACTATTTAATTATAATATTACAGTTATTTAGTCTTATAATTTTTATGAATTCTGCAATAGCATCCAAATCACAATTCTTTTTTAGATCGATTTATTCTTTAGTACAACTTTTCTTAAAATACGAATTCTGTCCCCAAACGGAATCGAATTTACTGATTTAGTTTTAAAACTATTCGTAATAAACGTTTTCCATTAGCCATTAACTATAAGTTGATTTGGATATATTGCTTTGATTTTGTAAAGCTTTATAAATTTAATAAACGCTTTATCACACTAATAGTCATTTATAATTAACACTCACACTTTCTAAATAAGCCTTTTAAAATTAGCACTCACACTTTCTATAATAGCCTTTTATAATTAGCGCTCACACTTATATAGACTTTTAATAATTAGTCTTTTAATTTTTATCAAATGTGCATTACATCCAAACCTCAGTATTTATTAGATCGATTTATTATTTAGATCTACGCTTCTTAAATTAAGCCCCATGTCCCCAAATGGGATCGAGTTTATTGATGTAGTTTTGCAACATATTCATAATATCTATTTTACATAAGGCATTAAAAAATTGATTTGGATAGTTTGTTTTTTCGTTGTAAAGCTCAATAAACTATATAAAAGTTTTTATTCCCCTCAATTATTTAGATTTATCATTTTTATTAAGGGCAAATAGATAGCCAAAACTGAGTTTCGTTTATGCAGATTTATTAGAACTTCTCAATCAGGCAAACGATTGCAAAATGAGTCGAATAGTTCATTGATTGGTTTTTTAACCTGAAAACAATAAATATTTTATTCAAATTCTTCAATTTTTATTTTTGACTGATTTTAAATTTTAGCTTTTAAATCACCTTTAAGTACTTTTTAAATTACCACATACTGTCCCCAAATAAGGTTGCGTACATTGATTTAGTTTTGCATCGTATTCACTCTAAGCATTTTACTCAGATTCTTCAATTTTTGTTCAAAACGGCTCATTATTACCATATAAGAAGCATTAAAGTGATGCTTATAATTCCACGCTTTCTGCTCTCAAAACGAGATGTATTCGTTGATTTAGTATTGGAACATATTTACAGTATTTTTTTTAGGTTCTTCAATTCTTATTTACAATTCCTTACATTATAAGTATTATTCAAAATAATGTTTGTTTAACTATGTATTTTGTACCCAAATGGATTCGCGGTCAATAATTTAGCTTTGCAGCATATTTGGAAAAAACATCTTTTTCAGATTCTTTAACAGATGCAAGCAAAAAGTGAAAGAACATTTTCGTTTAATATTTCACTATAATTATCTTAATAACATTATTTAAAAACATTTTTGTTTACTGTTACTAAGCCCTTTGGTACTTTCAACTCATATAATCGAAAGCTTGCTTATTTGTCTATTTTTTCGAATATAGATGGTGCAAAAGGAATGTCTTATAATAAAAAAGGATCGTAACTGTAGATTATTTTAGTAACTTAAGTTTATATTTTAAAAAAATAGATAAGAATTCCAATTCCTAACTAAATAGGAATTATTTTCAAAATGTTATGGATAATATTATTTTTAAAAATCTGAACAACTTTTGGAGGTTTAAAATAATTGCATTTATAAAATTTTAAATTAATAAATCAAATTCATTTTTTTTATTCTTAAAAATATTATACATTGCATTCATATGAGAAATCATTAAATTTTTAAATAGCAATCTTCAATTCTTCATGTTCTAAAAAATTCTGAATGATGAAAAATCTCCAATTATAAGCTTTAAATCAAATCGGTTCAAAATAAAAAGAAATATTTTTCAAAAAAGATTTAGGTAAGTCGATGCAAAATTTTATCGTCGATTTTAATCGATGCAAAAATAACAAGCAGGTCACTGCTAATACTTTCCTATATTTTCCATTTTATATATTTTCCTTTTAGTCGTAGATATGATAGCATTTCCTCAAAAAATGTTTGATACTTGTTTTTTTTTTTTACCATGTATTGCGTTGAAATATTAGTAAGAATTCGAAGTGCATATTTTTTATTAGTAAACTTATTTTCAAAAAAATATAGATAACCGTTAAATAGTAATCTGCAGGTGCATTATTAAAAATAAAAACGAATATGTATATTTATTTCAGCAATTAATATGAAAAAAAAACTTAATTATGAAAAGTTTTAGAAAAAAATAAAAATATGTATATTTTCTGGAACATTTCATTATAATTAAAGCAAAACAGAGCAATGCTCTTTCTTGGATTTCAAAATTTTCGCCAAATTTCTCAGAATCTTTTTTCTAAGAATTGAATTTTTTATGTTTCCTCGCTTTTTACTAGAAAGATTAGGTATCAAATAACATAAAAAATTTAATAATTGATCCAATAAAACCCATTTAATAATTTTTTATTAAGTATTTAAAGCTTTTTCTTAAATGTTAGACGAAACAGCAGAAAATATGTTTTATTTTTCACTCCATTTTAGCAACGTTTTTTTCTCCTGCGAGAGAAGAGTTTTGTGATGAGATTCCCCCCCCTCCCCATGACATGAGACAGAGTTTTTCAATGTCTGTCGGAAAAAACTGAAAATTTCATTTTCATTTTCTGCCCTTTCATACATTTAACATTAAAGGAAGTTTTCGAATGGAAATTGTTGTTGATCATTAGAAATTCCATATCTCTACTGTTCATAATTTATCTACCAATCATTCAAAAATGCATATTATTAATTTTTATTTGAACTAATTTAATTTAGAGAATATTGGATATGTATTCGAAATTAATTTAGAGAATTTGGATATGTATTCGAAATTAATTTAGAGAATTTGGATGTGTATTTGCATCTTAATTTAGAGAATTCAGAATTGTATTTGAATCTTAATTTAGAGAATTTCAATGTTGTATTCAAATTTTAATTTAGAGAACTTGGACACTGTATTCAAATCTTAATTTAAGAAATTAGGATATTGTATTCAAATCTTAATTTAGAGAACTTGGACATTGTATTCAAATCTTAATTTAGAGAATTTCGATATTGTATTCAAATCTTAATTTAAGGAATTTGGATATGTATTTGAAACTGGGTGTTGTTATTTGAAAAAATCGTATTCATGTAAATATAAAATGAAGATGACTCTTTAGATGAAAATATATTTCATACACTTGCAGAAAATATATTTGTATGGCAATAGCCATTTGCAATTTTATTGCGTGATAATAATTTTGGCCCAACAATTAGTGTTCATTTTTTACCGATTATTCAGAGAGTGAATATTTTTCCATTTAATCCTTAAAAAATAAAGAAATAGGATTTAATTTTAAAAATAAACAAAGCTGTTTTGCTTGAAAATAGTTGAAATTTGATTCAGTAACTTAATCTGGTTAGTTAACATGATTTCGAAACAATAAAAAAAGGTCAGGTATGAAAAATGGTTTATTTTAAACCTTTGCACTCTGAAAAGTAGTTAGATGTATAACTATGCACTTAATACAATAATTTGTTTATTGTTCCAAAAAATTAATTAATATATAATTGTTTTAAGTTTAATTCCCTCGAAAAATTAATCTGCGTAAATTAATCTAGTAAAAGTTTCTGTCTAATCTTAATATGTGCTAATATGTAATTGGCATTTATTTTTTAGATTCTCTTTCACGGCAAATTAAAAAAATGAATGTTGTTTTGAAAATCTTCCCTCGAATAAAATTTCTCTACTTTAAAAAAAATTAACGAAAACGTAGATAAACGTCTTGATTGACAAGCCTATTTTGAAAAAATATAACAATTGCCAGTTATTCCGGAAGTAGAGAGTTAAAAGATCAAAATAAATAGTAAAAGCTCGCGAAATTATTAAAGTAAAAAAATTACTAACTAGTAAAGGCATAGATATAATTCCACTTTAAAAAAACAAAGAAAATGTTGTTCGAAACTTTTTAATTTAAATATTTGACACTTCTATACAAGATTTGGACATATAAATTGATGGCTTTTATATATTCACTAAACTATTCTTCAAGACAAAAGAAACAATAGTTTTTAATCCGATGTATTAATATTTTATTTATCATGTTATGTACTAAAAGGAATTGTACACCAAGTCTTGAATTATAGAATTCAATAATCTAAAAAGAATTGTACACCGAGTATTGAATTATAGAATTCAATAATCTAAAAAGAGTTGTACACCGAGTGTTGAATTATAGAATTCAATAATCTAAAAAGAATTGTACACCAAGTATTGAATTATAGAATTCAATAATCTAAAAAGAATTGTACAC
>JAPMOQ010028746.1:497399-522016 GCA_026543055.1 Argiope trifasciata | reverse complement strand
TTTTCATCGAACTAACCATGTTAATTTGTCATAATATTCACCTCTAAACTTGTATCATGTTTTCTTAAAATATCCAAAGCCGTTAGAAATTGCTATCTCAGCAGAATACTAAACACTACAATGGTTAAAGGCCCAAATCTCGATGTGTTTAGTAAAAGACGATTCATTCATAAAAATATGTATCTTTAAAACTAAAATTGTAAACACTCGATAACACAACATTGATGAAAAAAAATCACAAAATCTAATTTATACATAACTATTAAATTATATCTTCTTTGTCCTTTTCATAAACTAACCAAGTTAATTTGTCATAATATTCTCTTTGAATTATGTATCATATTTTCTTAAAATATCCAGAGTTGTTAGGGATTGCTATCTCAGCAGAATACTAAAGACTATAAGGGTTAAATGCACAGATCTCGATTTGTTTAGTAAAAGACGGAAAAATTCATAAAAAACTTATCTTTAAAACTAAATTGTAAACACTTGATGACACACCATTGATGAAAAAATCCCAAAATCTAATTTCTACATAATTATTAAATTATAGCATCTTTAACCTTTTCATAAACTAACCAATAATTTGTTATAATACTCACTTCTAAATTATGTGCCATATTTTCTTAAAATATCCAGAGTCTTTAGGAATTGCTACCACAGAGGAATTCCAAAGATTACAACGTTTAAATGCCTGATCTCGATGCTTTTGATAAAAGACGGAAACATTATCTTGAAAACTAGATTGTAATCACTCAATTTTGCTATCTTTGATGAAAAATCATAAAAACTCATAAATATATTATGTAACACCAAACAATATTCCACAACATTAAACAATATTCCACAACTTTAAACAATATTCCACCATATTAAACAATGTTGCAAACACTGATCAATATCATAAAATACTGTACAAAATTTGTGCGTTACTAGGGCATAATATTCACCTCTAAACGATGTATAATTTTAAAACATCCAAAGTCGTTAGGGATTGCAACCGCAGCAAAATTCCAAAGATTACAACGCTTAAATGTCTGATCACGATGTGTTTATAAAAGATGGAAACATTCAAATGAAAATGTATCTTGAAAACTGTAATTACTCTATTTTGCTATCTTTGATCAAAAATCATAAAATCTCATAAATTATTAAATTATAGTCTTTTGTACTTTTCCCAAACTAACCATAATTAATAGTCATCGAGGTAGCAAAGTCTGTTGCACTATATTGTACAATATTATATAATACTAAACAATATTCCACAACATTAAACAATATTGCAAATACTGATCAATATCATTAAATACTGTACAAAATTTGTGCGTTACTAGGGCATAATATTCCCCTCTAAACTATGTACAATATTAAAACTTCCAAAGTCATTAGGGATTGCTACCACAGCAAAATTCCAAGGATTACAACTCTTAAATGTCTGATCTCAATATATTTATAAAAGATGGAAACATTCATATGAAAATGTATCTTTAAAACCAGATTGTAAACACGCAATAGTATCCCCATTCATGATTATTGCAGTTTTAATTGCACCTCTTTTATATCGCCTCTGCAACGGTCCTTTATTTTTAGTATCGGTTAAATTACTCGTTAAAACAAACTTGAATATGCATGAGTTTTAACGACATGCCTAAATCTTGGGAAAACCTTTTCTAAAATTCGATCAAGTACTTTACACGATCGCAACAAATATAACATCCTAACAATTTTATCAATAACACGTAAATGGTTTATAAAACTCCATTAATCTATGTAAAGATTGATTAGAGTTTGTTATAAATTCAGAAACGAACGTTTATTTGCCAGAATAACATGCAGAGAGGAAACAGTCGTATGTTCGATACTTCAAAACGCAGCGTTGTTTTCAATCGGATTAATAAAATATTTACACAGCTGAAAGGCAAACGATTTTATTGGATTCTAGAAAATGTAAAATGAACCATTTCACCGGATGCGAAATGGAAAATAAATTATTTGGGAACTGTTATTTAAATGTTCCGTGTTCGGGAGAAAGTAGGAATTAATTTTGCGAGCCAAAACTGCGAGTAGAATAGTTATCGCGTTCTTTAAAGAAAATAATGTTAAATAATTTCGCATCGAGCAGACATTCCAAGGATTAAAATATCTATTGTGGAATAAAAATATTTGATTTTTAATTAAAAAGTAGCGTTACTTAGAAAATTTAAACCTCATATCTGAAAAATAATTGAAAATGTGACAACGGTGCTAAAATGTACTGGCTGAAAACTAAAACTAAAACTCTTATTTAAATAAATATTATTAAGTAATTACATATATTTGAAAAAGATATCGATCGTTTCTTATTTTTATTACTGAAATGATGTTAAATCAGCACTTGGATAAATAATACTATTGACATAATGCAGATATAACTGAGAACATCCCGTGTTTATATTTTTATTTATAAGACTGGAATTTAATAGTACCAGCCTTATAATAACAATAAAACAAATGCAACACAATTACTAGCTAAAAGTATTGTCAGCCAATGTTAGCCATATAATAACAATAAAGCAAATGGCACACAAGTACTAGCTTAAATAATTTATGGCTTACTGATATCACCCGCATAATAGTAATAAAGTAAATAACACACAAGTACTAGCTTAAATTATCCATGGTTAGCCGATATCACCCATATAATAGTAATAAAGTAAATGACTCACATCTTAAATTGCTTATGATCTTTCGATGTCAGTCATAATATAGCAATAAAGCAAATGACACATAGCTTAAACGGCTCACGATCTTTTGATGTCAGTCATATAATAGCAATAAAGCAAATGACACACAAGTACTAGCTTAAATTAATTATTGTTCTATGATGTAATGACTAGCGTTGTATATAAATGATTCCTAGCTGTGCGAAATTTTAAAATATCTGAAACAATACAAGCTGTTTTAATGGTCTGAAAGGAGTGGTTTATCATTTTAAAAATCTATGGGGTTTTTCCTCGCTTATGCTGGAAATTGTTCTATCATCTTCCTGAAAGCGTTTGTGCCATTTTACTAGTAACAATCTCTCCATAATATGATATATCATGAATTCGGCCACTCTAGTTGTCTGCATCTTCGAAACAGTAAAAGGAAAAAAAATTAAAATTAATTCCACTCATGTAAATATCAATGATTGTAAATCGATATAAATATTAATCTACTGCTCAGATTTTGAATTTCATTTTGTAATTTATATGAATCGCAATATAAATATAAGGTATGTAGAATAGGGCAAAGTGTTTTTCTGTGGGGAAAATGCATTTTTCATTCATTTAGTGTTTAAGGTGCTCGCTACATTTGTTTCTCTAATCACTATAGAACAGCCCAGGAAGCCTTGTTTTCTTCTAACTACTAGAGGACAGTCCAGAAGCCTCGTGTTCCTCTAAGCATCAGATATCAATCTAAGAAGCTTGTGTTCCTCTAAGCACTAGAGAAGAATCCAGGAAGCCTGTTGTTCTTCTAATTATTAGATAACAGTCCAGGAAGTCTGGTTTTCCTCTAATCATCAGAGAACCACCCAGGAAGCCTAGCTTTCCTCTAATTGCTACAGAACAGTTCGGTGTTCCTCTAATCACCAAAGAATAATCCAGGAAGCCTGGTGTTCCTCTAAGCACCATAAAACATCCCAGAAAGACTTGTTTTCCTCTAATCACTATAGAACAATCCAGGAAGCCTAGCGTTTCTCTAATTACTAGATAACAGTCCAGGAAAACTGGTGTTCCTCTCATCACCAGAAAACAGTCCAGGATACCTGGTGTTATGACACATTTTGTTGATGCTCTTAAGGGAGATTAAAAATTAGTTTATGGTAAGTAAATATTTTGTCATCATTATCGTGATACTTATTTTCACTATCGTTGCTCGTAAAGTGAGAGTTATACTTTTGGAGCATACCTTATACAATGGCAAAGTTACTTTAGCATTGCAGTAAGCCTGAATTAATTCTTAAGCTATTTTTTATGCCAAGACACGCCATTTCTGTTTGGGAAAAATAACTCGTACACTCAGATATCCTAACATTTCATACAATTTGCATATTTGGTTATATTTGGTTTTAAAATAAACAGCTGATCCATTTTCTTATATATTATCCTTTTTTTAAAATATAATTTCTTGAATAATTTTAAACTGCGAAAAATTGAGTATATTCTTCGAAAAATTCAGATATAAGTTTTCGTCTACTTTCTTAACGAAACTCTTCTCTAAGATATATTAGCTTCAATAAACTTCATCTACTCATACTCCCCAACCGAACAACTACATAATAATAATAATAATTATTTTATAATTACTTTTTTCTGTGTACCATTTAAAAATTTGTTTAATAAATATTCACATTTATATAATTTAAACCGAGAAAAGAATCGAAGTTCGATGATATTCTTTGGCGAAAGAAAGAAAGTATATTCTTTCGATTGTCAAAAATGACTGAATTGTCTATAACAATTACTGTATTTTGTTATTATTAAAGTTGTAAAATTGTTTATTCTTTTTTAAAAATCTTTTTTTTATTTTAATGTTTGTCCCTTGGTCCAATATGGATTCACTAAGATCTAGGTCTACAAGGACATATATAAGGTTGAAAAAATAAACATTACTACGGCTTCTTTAAATGCAATTAAATAATATTTAAAAATTTGTTCATTTTTTAACTGAATGGCTTTAATAGAATTCCACCCGCCAAACTAAACTGTACGCAAATTTTTAAAAAGGCTTATTTAAAAAATGATGCAAGATACAAAACTTTACCTCTTTTGTAATTTCATGCAATAAATATAAATTAATAAAATGCATTTCATTGGATCTTTATTAATTCTGCCTATCTGATATTTGTTAAATTACCGACAAATATCTTTCAATTATATTTCGATTTATTGTTACTCATATTTAAAATTTACTATCCATTTTGCCTCAAAGGAATTAGTATGAACTCTAACTGTTTCGTTTAATATACACACTTTTGTAAGCCTCGTATTGCCCACATGTGGCTCAAGTTCAATAACAAGACAAAATTATCGGTTTATTTTTAGAAATGAATTATGGAAGTGTGAAAGAAATGCATCATTCTCTCGTGTTCTATTTCTCACTTCTTTCAAGGGATAGCGCAAATTGTTTAGGCTTTTCTGTCAAAGCCTTATCAGCCTTTTTCATCCCACATGCCTAAAAGCATTTATTTACGGGAATATAAGTGGCGCTCTTGAACTTTTAACACAGGTCGCTTACAGATTGATAAAAAAAAAAGTCAACGCTCAGCTTGCTACTGTGTTTGTTTAGAAAAATCAGCAATTCGTGCGTTCTAAAAAAATTAAAGAATTTCAGTTTTCACACATTTTTATTTGGGAATATTTTTTTCAAAAGAATCTCTTTTTTTTCAATTCCTTCTATTAAGAATTCAAAAAAGTTTCGAATAGTTTGAAATATTTTCAATGTCTCATTTCTTTATATAGCATGGTTTTCTTTTTGATTTGCTTTAGTTTATTACACATTTTGATTTTAAATTATTTGTATAGTATTCCAACTTTGTACCATTTCTTCCATCTTTCCATAAGGTCATTTTATATTTGACTTGCTTTAGTCTATTTCACCCTTTCCATTTAATTTATGTATATACTAGCCCAGATTTTCACCGTTTCTTCCATCTTTCCTTGTTATCCTTTTATATTTGATTTGCCTTTGTCTATTACACTTTCCTTTTAAATTATTTATATATCACCTATGTTTGTACCGATTCTTCCATCTTTCCATGTTATCCTTTTATATTAGATTCGCCTTAGTCTGTTAAACACTTTCCTTTTAAATTATTTACATAATATCCCAGTTTTGTATCGGTTCTTTCATAGTTCCGTGTGTACATTTTATATTTGATTTGCCTTTAATTTCTTGGTACTTTTTGCAGAAAATATTCAACAATTCCTTTTGTGGTCCATATTAATTTCATTCATGTTAATGTGTTGATTGCCCTGTTTCATTTTCTGTTTTATATTTTGTTTCTACCTTTAATATTGATTAATGATATGTATGTTTGAAATGAAAACACGAATTAACTAGGAAAAACGTATTTTAACTAACAGCTCCAAGGAGAATCCGGATTAAATAAGGAAAATGCGTTCTAATGACAACGCTAAGAATAACTCGTTTTCACTAGCTATTTACGGCTTCATCCCATTAAAGCTTTATGAATTTGGATTTGCTTGTGAAATTCTTAAAGCAAGTTCAATCGTCTAGTTTTATTCTTGTTAGAACGTGCTTATGCTGCATTATTAGGGCACAAGTTTGATGTAAAAAAGTGTATCATATTCATTGATTTTTAGATCTGAATTCGATGTATTGTCGCAAATTTTCTTGCCTCAAGAACGAGTACCAAATCGCACATTTCACTGAGAACAGTAGCAAGAAAAGAAACTATAAGAAGTATACAAGGGTTCTACCACTGCTATTTTGAAAAACTGTTCTATAGAGAAAGGTTTCTGCAGGAAAAATGTCTATCTTTGCAATTCTAAGTGCCACAGTAATTTGCTTTGTCGAAATAAATAGCTTGTTAGTTGTTGTTGTCTAATGTCCCTTGGCCATACCAAGCTGAAAGCTTGTTAGTCATATAATTGACTCTCTGACCAGCGCGAAGGCTCAGGGATAATAAATACTGAATGATCGGACCTCCGCAACACTGGTAGGAACTGTGGTTGAGTGCTAAGGGCCATCACCGGTCATGGTACAACCCTTCCCTAAGGAGGTACGGCCTTTTATCGATGGGAGGAGCCAGCCCCCGACCTTTTCATGTACCCTCAAGGATGGCGGGATCCAATCACCGTACCGAAAGCATCTTATCCTCATTTCGAGGTGCCCCTGCGGGGGGATAAATAACTTGTAATAACGGTAATATGTCAAACAATATCGAAATTAATTATTTTTTCCTTCAATCATAAGTTTTTTTATTCAAACTAAGTATAGTTTAATACAATAATTTTAGATACATACAAATAATAGTGTCTAACAAATCAGTCAAAGCATGAATAAAACGGGTATTCCATGTCGCTTTTAGTTAAAATGCGCTTAACCTAGTTAATTCCTGTTTTGACTGATTTCGGGTTTTCTTCTGTAACATATATTCAACTTTTCAGACAATTGCATTTAATTACCTACAAATTAAGTAATTACACATTGTAGGTAATAAAAACTAACGAAGAAAAAATTTGAAATGCAAATTGCGGCATATGAGCTCTGAAGCACTAGAACTTTCCATTTGATCCCAGTTGCAATGATTTCCAATCAAATAAATCAAATGAAAACGTTTGTCTGTCTATACTTGTGTATATAAGTATACTAATTCAATAACGTAAGAAGCTAGAAGGTTAACCGTTAAAACTAGTCTTCACAATCAGAAACATTATTCACAAGCTCCACAGTATACTACACTAGTCACAAGCTCCACAGCATACAACAATAGTCACAAGCTTCACAGCATACAACACTAGTCACAAGCTCCAAAACACATAACACTAGCTACAATCCAAAACACTTACAAGCTCCAAAACACATAACACTAGCTACAATCCAAAACACTTACAAGCTCCAAAACACATAACACTAGCTACAATCCAAAACACTTACAAGCTCCAAAACACTAGCTACAAGCTCCACAACACTAGTAACAAGCTCCGCCGCACTAGTTAAAAGCTCCACAGCGCACAACATTAGTCACAAGCTCCACATCACACAACATTAGTTACAAGCTACACAACACGCAACATTAGTTACAAGTTCTACAACACACAACACTAATTATAAGCTCCACAACACAAAAACTCGATTAGCAACTTTTCAAGTCACATTGCGGACACAGTTGTTTGAGTATGACATAGTGTAAAGATGTGTAGGAAATAATGCAAAGATAGAGGGTCATAAATAATTTATTTTTTTTATTTATTAAAACAAGTTTTATTTTATTTATTTTTTTCTCTGCTGTCGTTCCACATGCTAGGTCGCTCATAAATTCCTCGCAGTTATAAATTGTAGCTAGATGCAGTTATTGTAATGTTAATTATTATGAAGGCATCTAATATGTAACTTAATATAGAAATATATGAACAGTTAGAAGGGAGAGTGTTCCTGGATGCAATATCCATTTAACATACCCAAAATATCTGGGAATTTAATCTGATTTAGTCCACGACTTCGTTAGAAATTGCAATTTTGAGACGGTAAATGGTTTAACTCAAGAATAACTTATTTTGGTAAATGAGTCTCATAAATATTTTATATAGCCTGTAAACAGACATTACTTCAAATTTAGACATTTCTTTGATGAACTGTGCATTTACGAACTCATAAGCTTTAGCCTCATGTATATGTATCTTATGGAAAATAGGGAAGTTGTATATACAAGTTTCTGAACGAATGAAACATTCTGTAGTTTGGATAAAAGATTTTTAAAATCCCTCACATTTTTGAGATATATTAATTTCTAGATGATTATTGGACAATGATAAATGTTTCAAACGGGCGATGATTCTGATTTTTTCCTTTCAGTATCAGTGTAAATAAAAATGAATGTTTGTCTAGGTTTCTTATGCATTCTTAAACCGCTCATCCGATTGCGTTGAAACTTTGTCAGCTTATTGTTTATACCTACGGCATGGTTATAGGGATAGTACAATAATCTAAAATTTAAAAAAAATCGAATCTTAACTGCATTTATTTACCAAGGATTAATCACCAAATAACTCGCCGAGGAAACAATAGATTCCGTAGAAAAGCTAAGCACAAGTTAAAGGTTAATATTTTGTAAATATAGTACGCATTTGTCATGCAAGTCCTTCTCAGAGGTAACAGCTTTATGACATATTGTGCGAGAAAGTTTTGGAGAGACTAATCCTGCGGATTTTAAATTTCAATTAATTTTTTGCGTTTTTCACAGTAAATAACAAAAATATTGTAGCACAAATAAGTTTGCACCATCTTAAGGTAACCGACTACATTCGATGGGAAATTTTTGAAAAATTTGACTTTTTTAAAAACTTTTTTTGGTTTTTACATGTATTATGAATTATAAACACTATAAATACAAAAATATTATTTGAGAATAAAATATATATTTTGAGAAAGAGGAAAATGTGTGGTCAATTTTAGTGAAATTTCACCAAAACGGTTAACATTCTACTAAAATTTTAATGCAATAATCCTATTTTTCTTTGTACACAAGTTATAGAAGATAGTGATGAATGAAATGAACCAAAATATAAGAAACATTTTGAGATGCAGAGAAGTGACGGGTAAAAATATACGTATATATGCATTTTTTCCATAAATTCGCACATTAATTTTTCTAAAAACACCTATAAATGAAAAATTATTTCACCAACAATAAAACTTTTGGTTCATTTCATTGCACATATTGTTTAAAACATACTCTGAAATTTTTACGTAAAAACCTCAATTGGTTTTTGGGATATCATCTGAATGGTGGATCATTTTTATGAAAATTAAAATGGAAGTGAAAGGCAAATTTCAGCTGAAAAATAAATTTTGCTTAAAATTACTTTGGATAATAGGTGAGACCTTCCTTTTCTAAGAAAAAACAAACCGTTTTGGAAAGAAAAAAGTCTGAATTATTAGAAATAACACGTTTTTAAAAAATCGCCAATGTGGAAATAAAAAAGAAAGAAAAGAAAAAAAGAAAAATATTTTAATCACGTTTCCTAAAAGTAAATTTGAGAATTCTAGACGAATATTAAACGAATCACGAGATAAAATAAATAGTTTCTTTCATCACCATTCTGAAAGAACACCAAGTTTTACAATTCTACAAAAATACACAAATCTAATATTAAAAAATGGATATTTGTTTGTTCGTATTTTATATACTTCAGTGTGTATAAAATATGTATATATAATATATATATATATATATATATATACACTGAAGTGACAAAAGTCATGGGATAGCAATATGCAAATATACAGATGGCAGTAGGATCGCAGCCAAAAAGTATAAATGCGCAGTTCGTTTTCCAGAGCTTTCATTTGTGTTCAAGTTATTCATGTGAACAGGTTTTTCGTGATTTATGGCGGCACGACGAGAATTAACAGACTTTGTTAGTTGGAGCTAGACGCATGGGTCATTCCATTGCGGATATCGTTAGTGAATTCAACATTCCGAGATCCACAGTATCAAGAGTGTGCCGAGAGTATGAAATTTCAGGCATCACATCCCATCATGGACAGCGCAGTGGGCGACCACCTGCACTTAACGACCGAGACCGCCGACGTCTGTGTACAATGGTCAAGGTTAATGGACACGCAACACTTCGTCAAATAACTGCAGGAATCAATGTGGGACGTGCGAGGGACGTGTCCGATAGGACTGTGCGGCGAAATTTGTCTTCCTTGGGTTATGACAGCAGAAGACCGACTCGAGTGCCTTTACTGACAGCACGACATCGCCTACAGCGACTCTCCTGGGCTCGTGAGCATATCGAATGGTCCCTAGACCAGTGGAAAACCATGGCGTGGTCAGATGAGTCACGATTTCAGTTGTTACGAGCTGATGGTAGAGTTCCAGTGTGGCGCAGACCCCACGAAGCCATGGACCCAAACTGTCAGCAAGGCACTGTTCAAGCTGGTGGTGGCTGCATAATGGTGTGGGCTGTTTTTACATGGCATGGACTCGGTCCTCTGGTGCCACTTAACCGATCATTGACTGGAAATGGTTATGTTCAGCTGCTTGCAGATCACTTGCAGCCATTCATGGGCTTCACGTACCCACACAACGATGGGATTTTTATGGATGACAAAGCGCCATTTCACCGGGCCAGAACTGTTCGCGATTGGTTTGAAGAACATTCCGGACAATTCCAGCACATGATCTGGCCACCTAGATCGCCCGATATGAATCCCATCGAGCATTTACGGGACATCAGCGAAAGGTCCGTTCGTGCCCAAACTCCTGCACCATCCACACTTTCACAATTATGGATGTCTATACAGACAGCATGGCTCAATATTCCTGCAGAGAACTTCCAACGACTTGTGGACTCCATGACACGTCGAGTTGTTGCACTTCGCCGGGCAAAAGGAGGACCGACATGATATTAACAGTCATCCCATGACTTTTGTCACTTCAGTGTATATATATATATATATATATATATATATATAAGTTAAACTGAATGGTATTCAGATAATAATCTCAATAATAAAATAACGGAATGGAAAAAATATTGGAAAATGGGAAACAAAGAATAGAATGGAAAAGTAACGGAAAAAATAATGGATTTTTTTAAATAATGGAATTTCAGATATTATTATCGTTGTTAAAAATGACGAATATCGAAAGAAAAGCATAACAGAAACGAAATGATATAATATTAATAATAAAGCTTAGATAGGTCGCGGGTTCTGTCCTCGTCTTGGCCAAAGACCGCCATGTTGGCTAATGGCAGTTGGGGCACATTAAATATGTCGAGACTGCAAAGTTCTCCAAGTTCCCATAACAAAACGATACCTCTGGGGTTACTGAATCAGGGATGAGTCTGTCTCTGATTTGGATCTAAATTCCGACTTGCTGATGGATGAATGAGTGTATGAAGGAATTCGACCACCCACTAAAAAGGGTTGTGTCGTGTGTGGGAGCTAGAAGTCGGACTTCTGCCCTCTGGGTGCTCAGGGGTCTTTACCCTCAGAAGCTACCGCACCCCCTTTCCGTGAAAAACACGGACACGTCAACAACAACATTAATAAAGCTTAGTTAGATGATATAGTACTACCTATTATTTAAGGTTTCAATTCATTAATTGTTAATTTTCAAATCTGTCTGAAAGGCTTCATTGACATTTAATACAAGTAAACCAGTTTTAACTCAAAATATTAATAAAGTTTTCAATGAATTTACAGATAAATATCATCGATTAATGTTTAATTTACATATGAACTTATCAATTTTGTTTATAATATCTTTGGTATTTTGATTCCCTGTTTTGCTTTTTATATTATCCCAATTAGATGAATTCTTCATTTTTGGGAATGTATTATCCAAAAGATTTTTAAAAAATCCATAAAATTTTTGAGTTGCTGGTGGAATAAGTGTAATTTGTGTATCCAGTTATAGACATTATAAATAAATTAATTTCAGGATAAGATTGAAAATCCACAAACCGATGCCCTACAACATGCGGACACGATGGTTAAGAGGTTAATAAAAAACTGTAAAAAAATATAATTTGAAAATAAATATTTCAATGCAAGTCTTGACACTGATTTTTAAAACAATGGAATAATAAAGATATTTTGCACATTAACGAAATTTTAACTTGTAGAGAGCATACCATACCATACTGAGCAGATAAATGCAAAGAATGGACAAAAATTTATCAAAAATAATTATTGAAATAAAACAATAAAAGAGTGTTCCATTAAAACAAAAATAAAATATCATTTTAGAAATAGAAACATACAAATATATAGCCCCCAAGTATTTCGGTATTAATTTCATATTCTCCCGAAATTTAGTTGAAATGAATCAAAATTTAGTTTGAATTCTTTCCCATACATTGAGGCTTCAAAACTTGAAAATGAGAAATTGGATCTCAATCACTATAAGAATCAAAATTTATTATAAACGTCCTGCTATATATTACGGTTTCAAAACTGTAATGGGATATTGTGTTTCAATTATTATAAGTCTGAGAACTATCCAGAATGACTGAATTTGTGTCATTTTTACAAAACTCAATAAAGCTGCTAGACAATATGCCTTTCTGATCTCTCAAAATATGAACTCTCAGAATACTTGCTCCCTATGATTTAAAATCAGATTAATTAAAATATATCTTAATAGTATTAAACTACATTTAATTATTCATGTCTGTGGACACAATGTAATAGTTATCTAATTGGAGAGAATCTGCCTTGAAGTATTTCATTATATTTGTCTACTTTTATTGAGTTAATACTTTGATAAATGTATAGACATAATTTATGTTTCAAGTGATAGTTTGCTAAATGTAACGCACTATTGTTATAGAAGTAAATTCTAACTATGCAAGATTGATTATTGCATTTTCACTGCTCTAAACTATGTTCATTTAATTCGTAGGCTGATTTCATAGCAGAATATTTTGATTGAAATCTAATGGACGATATTAAATATTTTATTAGACACTTTTCTTTAACTTTATTTGTTTCATGCTTGTATTAATAGAACTTCATGACTAATTTCTCCATTACTCTAAATCTGATAGAGGATTGACATTTTGTACATTTGTATATTCTCGATAACAATACTCTGTTTTAATATTTTTCAGAACTTAATTGGAAATTAATCAATAATTAAATTAAATCTTGATACCTTGCAAGTTAGTTTGAGAAGCAACACATATCAAGAAAATAATTAAAATATAAAATTTCACTACTGATTCGTGCGTTATTGAAAACATGTTTTTAAAAACATTTCTGATTGAATTATAATTGAATAATTTAATTTATAATAAATTTAACTTGGTAGCAAATGACAGGAATACTGTACTCATATCTATGAATTTCAAACGCATGAGTACAATTCCTTTTAGAATTCTTCTTTATATAAATTATTTATTTTCCTATATCATATCCATAATATTATTATCCACATAATTATCTACTATCCATAATAATCGTTATCCTTAATATTCGGTCTAATATTTTAGAGCAGTATTACTGTATTTAAGAGTATATTTTGTGATTTCTTAGACTGATCCAAATGTAGAATTTATATTAATTGAGTAGATTAAATAAAAATAACTGCAAATCTTACATGTGTAAGATAAATTCCAATTTGTATTCTTTTCAAATTACCATATATATTTTTCTCATTTAATATTTGGTAAGTCATCCTTTTAACAGTTTATATATATCTACACAAATATTTTGGATTTATTGTAATAAAAAACTGTTTCTTCAATTAGCTGGATATTAGCAAAGGTCACCTTGAAGCAGAAAATCATTAACTAACAAAAGTGAAACATTTAAAAATTAACGATTGTAGATATTGCAATTTACAATTTTGTGAACAATGAATCGATACTTCAAAATAAAGCAAGGTCAGTTTGAAGCAGAAAATCATTAGCTAACCAAAGTAACACAATTGCATGCCAGCTATTGCGAAGGTTACCACAGACATTTTAATGAACGATGAATTGATATTTCAGAATAAAGCAATATCAATTTGAAGCAGAAAATCATAATCTAACAAAAGTAATACAATTGCATGCCAGCTATTGCGAAGGTTACAATAAACAATTTTATAAACGATGAATTGATATTTCAGAATGAAGCAAGGTCAATTTGAAGCAGAAAATCATTAATTAACAAAAGTGACATTTAAAAATCAATGATTGTAGAGATTACAGTATACAATTTTGTGAACAATGAATTGATATTCCAAAATGAAGCAAGGTCAATTTGAAGCAGTAAATCATTAGCTAACAAAAGTAACACAATTATATGCCATATATTGCGAAGGTTAAAATAGACAATTTTACCAATGATGGTTTGATATTTCACAATGAAGCAAGGTCAATTTGAAGCAGAAAATCATTAGCTAACAAAAGTAACACAATTACAAGCCAACTATTGCAAAGATTGCAATAAAAAGCTTTATGAACGATAAATAGATATTTCAGAATGAAGTATACCCTTTGGCTATTCTAGTTTAAAGACAACAGAAAAAAATATGCATCAAACATTTTCAGTCTCATGGCACAGAAATCAGATTGGGCCATAATACCCTAAACGCTCGTTATTGCTAAATCCACAGATTCAATCATAAATAAATCTCAAAAGTGTTAAAATAAAACCAATACAGGTGAAATTGCTTCATATTTTAAACCACTTCCCTGTAGAGATTACTTCATCCATTTCAATCACCAAATTTTGACTGCACACAAAGAGAGCTGCTCTGGGGCAAAGAAATTTGGTAGCCTTTAGCTGGAATTTGTGTATGCAAATGGATCAGCTACCTTGCGACGAAGTATCATTCCGTTGAAAAACGAAACAAGGATCCCTGAGCGATTGGCCGTTTCTAAGAGGCTCCGTTAAGGTTTCACGCATGCTTGCTTCGGAGGATGAGCAATCCGTTTTCATCGGCTTCCATAATTCATTTTTCCAACGAGAAAATGATCTATACTGTGGGTTAGCCCCGGATAAGTTAGGGATCTTCAATATTGGCTCCATTTTCCTCCTTATCTCCCAAAAAGAAGAGAAGAGATATTTCTATGATGGACGCTCGGATCTATGAAATAGGGGATTTTTAGATGGTGCATGTTATTCATGAAAAGATGAAATATAATAAGAAGATGAATTTTCTTAAGGGATGAGGCCGTTCATAATTTATTGTCGTAATTTGTGACGCCTCCTTTGGCGTATCTAATGGGCTGGGGTTAGGAAAAATGAGTAGAGAACGCAGCTCTTAACCGGTGTTGGAAATATTTGAGCGATATTTCGCTATTCTAAAGTTTATCGATTATGTATGATACGCTGTTCTGTTTTAAAGTTCAGGTTTGGTGAACGTGATAAGTTGCCGTTTCGGTAATCCTTTTTTTACAGGTACTTTCAAAAGAAAGTTAAGTCTTGAAAGAAGATAAGATGTGATAAGTTAACTCCTAAACCGGGAGGTTAATCATAGGGGAGTAAATTTCTCTTTGGGGCAATGATTTTGAACGTTATATCCCCAGTAGGACACTAATATTTTATAATAACTGCATAATATTATGAATACCAGAGACTACCAAATATTGGTCTGAATCATTGTAAAATAACGATAACTTCGATATGGTAAATTATCAAAGGTATTTAAAGAAGTAAAATAAAACATAAAAATACCTTATAACTTTAAATGAGCATTTCTTGTACATATATAATTTCTTTCATGTATTTCTAAAGATTTTCATCAAATTTCATAATTAGATAAGGTTTTGCTTTTCAAGTTCATCTATATAAGTGTCGTTCCTGAAAAATCTAGAAGCACACATAACCAAAAAAAAAAAAAAAGAAAAGAAAAGAAAAAAATTTTTTTTACAATAATTATTAAAGCTTGACAATATCAAAATGACTGATATAATGCCTGACAATTAAAGTTGACAATGTCATATAGCTCTGTCTCGTAAATTTTTGTGGTACCTGCAGTGTTACCATAGGATAGTAACTTAAAACGGTACCTCAAACGTTTGTAGAATAGCTCTGATGAATGAGATATGAAGTAAGATTGAAAAATACTCATATATAATCAATATGTGATTGGTATCTAAATAATTTCTATAAAAGAAGAAATAATACATATTTTATTTTATATTATATATATATATATATATATATATATAAAAGAAAAAGCCAAGTGAAACTAGGTCACTCAGATATTTAATTTTATTTCAAGATATCAAATAATTTGACTTATTATCATTTTAAAATACAACTGAAACAATTATTCGCCAAGATACTGATATTTTCTTGTTTAGTTTAGTTTAGTTATATTAATGTCCTTTTTTGAAGCAACACTAGGGTTATTTTGGGACGGACTTTGTAATTTTGATCCCCTGTCAGATGACGAGGACGTCACCTGAGCTGGCAACCCCCTCTCCAAACGTCCGCACCACACCAGCGGAAGGACGTTTGGCCCCGACAGATTTAAAGTGCACCAGACCCGCTTACACGGCAGTTCTTCGATGAAATCGGGCCTCCGACAAGCAGCCCTCCGGTTCAGAAGCCGAGACCTTACCACCAGGCCACCGCAGCATCCACTAAGATTCTGAATACCATGTTATAATACGCAATACAGTAAAAATATTATAAATTTTACAGTTATCAATGCACATCAGTGTGCGTTCATATTGACGTACGTTGATAAAGTAGAAATCATAATATTGTTTTCATTGCATCGGACAGTATGATATGCTACTACTTGTTGCCAACAAGGCTCATAAAGCGCCATCTCATAAATTTTTGTGGCACTTGCATTATTGCCAGGGGATGGTAAATTACTGGTACCTCAAAATTTTGAGAGATGGCGCTGATAGGATGTTATATGAACTAATACAGAAAATTACTCATATATAATCAATATGTGCTTCGTATCTATATATTTTCTCCAAAAAAAAGTTGAATGAAAATAGGTCTGTTGGTTATTTAATTTTTTTTCAGGATATCAAATAATTTTCCTTATTATCATTACAAAAATCCACTGAAACAATTATTCACCCAGATACTGAATATCATGTAATAATGCTTAATACATTAAAATGATACTGTAAATTCTATAGTTATCAATGCGCACCAGTGTCCATTCATATTGATGTACGTTGATAAAGTATATATTATAATATTGTTTTTATTGCATCGCACAGTATGATATGTTACTACCTGTAACCAACATGAATAATTTCACTTTTAAGAATAACTTTTCGTTTTAATTTCAAGAAGTAACTTCTTTTTCCTTAAAATTTTATAAACGTTTCTGAACGAAAGGGCACCAAACTTTTAATTCTGTCAATGTAGACTATTAAAATCAATAAATCATGTTACTTAAAATACATTTAAGGACATTAAAGGACATGATTTACACGGGGACAAAACTATTTAGGACAATAACATTATATATATATATATATATATATATGCATTCAAATAATACTCGGGGCTTACATCGTGCTTTATGCTCGCTTCCAAGACATGGACTGATTGTTCATGGCAGTGGCCGCTAGAGGGCAAAGGAAAACAGTTACGGTTACACGTTTGATTTTAAAAAATAATTATTAAAAGCTGGCTTTGATTTTTCATTACTGTGAAAATATTATAAATAGACATCTTGCAATGCCTTTAAAGCGTAATAAAAAATTTATCAACACTTCAAATCATTGTTATTTAATTTTGAAATAATTAAAATCTTTAATTAGTATTCTGTTTAATTAAACTGTCAAAAGATGCTATGAGGTAACCCGCTTTTTACAGATAGCTATATCACATTTTAATTAATGTTAAAATTATAATATTGTTTTGATTGCATCCTATAGTATATGTTACTACCTGTTGTCAGCAATAACAATTTCACTAATAAAAAGAACTTTTCCTTTTAATTTCAGAAATTATCTTCTTTTTCCTTAAAATTGTATAAATGTTTGATTTTTAAAAATAATTAATAAAAGCTGGCTTTCATTTTTCATCATAGTGAACATATTATAAATATACATCTTGCAATGCATTTGAAGCGTAATAAAAAATTGACCAACTCTTCATATAAGTGTTATTTAATTCTGAAATGATTAAAATCTTTCAATTATTATTATATTTAAACAAATTATCAAAAGATGCCATGAGTTAACCCGCGTTTTACAGAAAACTATGTCGCATTTTAATTAATGTTGAAATCTCTTTGTTCATAAATCAGCCTCAAAAAACTGCGAATAGTTTTGAAAAAAATATCTTGTGTTTATAAGGAATTACTTTTGAAACTAGTTCCTTAATTGACATTGATAGCAAAACATAGTATCAAGCAAAAAAATATTTTTTTATTATTTTAAATTATGTTAGCAAACAGAACATGTAAAGTATTAATTTAACTAAAACTAAAAAGTCCATTCAAAATTAGATATATTTAATTAATATTATATTCAAATGGAACAGAGTTTCTTAAGTGATACAGAATTGCAATAATCTAGAAGCCCTTTTTTATACATAAAAGTCCAATATATAAGAAGTTCAGAAGCCGGTATAGGTCTAGGGATCAAAACACAAGAAAAAAAGGCAAATTACTTAAATGTCGGATTTGTTACGAACGTCGTAATTATATTACTCATATAAATTATTTAAGGAATTCGACTATGTTAAAAATGCTGGTTATAAACCACATTGGCGATTTTTTTTCATTGTTACTTCTCTCTTTTCAAAACAAGTTACCTTTTCTAGGAAAAAGAAGGATTGGCCTATTATCTAGTCACACATTTTTCAGATAAAATTTCAATTTTCTCAAAACTTTAATTTTCATAAAAATTCTCCACCGTTAGAATGATATTTCAAAAACTAAAAGAGATATTTACATATAAGTTATAGCGAGTGGTTTAAATAATATGAGCAATACAATGAATCAAAAGTTTTATTGTTGGTGAAATAAATTGAGAACGTATGGAGAAAATTGCATACATACGTATATAATTACCCATCCCTTCTTTGCATCACAAGGATTTTTCTTAGATTTTGGTTCATTTTATTCATCGTTATATTCCATAACTTGTGTACAAAGAAAAATAGGATTGCTACATTACATTTTTGTGTAGAGTGTTAACCATTTGGTTAAATTTCATTAAAATTTACTACAAAATTTCCTATTTCCCCATAAATATTATATTTTCGAATAAATTTTTGTATTTACAGTATTTCGTATTATACACTGATGGAAAAAAATCCCAACACCAAGAAAAAATTATTGCACAGTAATGAAATTTTAGGACTACATTTGTCTAGGTAACATATTTAATTGATTAAAGTTTTAAGATCACAGGCAGAGCCATTGGCGAGAAGAGCCATTTCAAATGTGAAATGTTGGTACATTAGTAACCTGTGTAACCGCCAGAATTTTGAATGCAAGCCTGCAAACGTGCATGCATTGTGTCGTACAGGTGTCGGATATCAGTTTGTGGGATGGAGTTCCATGCCTGTTGCACTTGGGTGGTCAATTGCAGGGACGGTTAATGCTGGTTGTGAATGACGCTGGAGTTGTCGTCCAATGATGTCCCATACGTGCTCGATTGGAGAAAGATCTGGTGATCTAGCAGGCCAAGGCAACATGTCGACACTCTGTAGAGCATGTTGCGTTACAACCGCTGTATGAGGTCGAGCGTTATCCTGTTGGAAAAAAAACCCTTGAATGCTGTTCATGAATGGCAGCACAACAGATTGTATCACTAGACTGACGTACAAATTTGCAGTCAGGGTGTGTGGGATAACCACGAGAGTGCTCCTGCTGTCATACGAAATTGCTCCCCAAACCATAACTCCAGGAGTAGGCCCTGTGTGTCTAGGTCACAGACAGGTCACTAGCAGGCGCTCACCTGGCCTCCTTCTAACCAGCAAACGGCTGTCACTGCGACCAAGGCAGAACCGGCTTTCATCAGAAAACACAACAGATCTCCACTCCGTCCTCCAATGAGCTCTAGCTTGACACCACTCACGTCGCAAACGGCAGTGGTTTGGAGTCAGTGGAATTCACTGTACAGGGCGTCTGGCTCGGAGCTGTGCTTGAAGTAACCGAGTTGTAACAGTTCGTTGTGCCGCTGTGGTGCCAACTACAGCTCGAATTTCAGCTGCAGGCGCAGTACGATTAGCCACAGCCATACGCCGAATACGACGGTCTTCCCTCTCAAGCTGAGGTCCCATGACGCGATCTCTTCACCGATGTGACCATAAAACTCTCACCCCTCCCTTTGCAGTCAACCCCCGCCTGTGTTGCTGTTCCAACGACCTGCAGTCAGAAGTAAACAGCTTTCCGGTCTCATATCATTTCCAGAGCTTTATTGCTTTTTGTTTGATATTTATCAATTTTAATTTAATTGTGAATGTATATTTTTGTCATTTTATTTAGATAGTTCTTATTCTTAGTTGATATTTTGTATTCAATTGCACTGGCTTCTACTTTTTATTATATATATATATATATAATATAATTTAGATAATTCTTAATAAATGTCATGAATTGTATGTTCAATATTTCAAATTACCTAAAACTTAAAATAAAAATGTTTATTAACCTGAACTTTTCATAATTACTGCAATTATCATAAGAAATTTGAGCAAAATTTTAATGACCTGCTCTTAAAAGGGTTAAGCTACAATTTTTTTAATTAGACATTAAAGTTTGCTAATATTGTTGCAAAATTGAATAATTACTTGAAAAATGTATACTAATAATAAGGAAAATGCTATATTTTCTGTTATACTAATTTAGTTGTGACATATTTTTTTTTAAATCTTAATCACTCATTACACAAGTTCATGTAAAGAGCAACTATTTTCTAATCTTAATTTGAATTTCTTAGTTGAGATAATTATTGATTATTTTTGTAATTAAATTAATAAACAAATATTAAATACGAGTCACTGCAAATATCAGAAAAAACTGAAATAAGTTAATAAGGAAAGACAGTGAATTTCTTACCTCAGAAGATTTTGTACTCCGTGGCGTATACACGGAATGCAGGAAAGATTGCAATTTATTTAATGCAGACCAATCCGGCTTGTATATTTCCTCTGTTCCGGATCCTGTCCGCACACTTTCCCTCCCTTTCATGGCTAATTTCCTGAATGAGGACATCAGGTTTTCTTTTTTTTTAACAATTCCAATGAGCATTCAATGCTCATAGAATTTTGAATTTTCCTCCAGGCATCATGCACCTGGGCACGATCTTTATGGCCCTCATGCCGTGGATTCCATATTATTGGTTCCAACTCGTATAAATCCAAAAATTCCATAACAGTTTCGTTGCTCCATTCCATTGCAAGAAACTGAGGGACACAACTGCTTTGATTGGTTGATAAAAACCAACTATCCCTCAAAACTAATTGAGTCCCAGTTCTTTTCATTCGAACCTTTTCTTTGACTCCCCCGTAACCCGAGCAGATTATCCGGGCCTTTGATGTTTTCTCCTTTTACCGACATTTTGTGGGAAGCTCTCCGACGTCTGCAGGCGGCCAATAGGCGATGGGGGAGTGAGGTCCCCCAGTGAGTGGGAGGTCTAATTTAAGACCAAATCGGTGAAACTGCCCACCGTGGGACCGTGGCTTCAGTAGTACCACGTGGCCGCCCGGAACCAGGTCTTCTTGAGACAGTACCTTCCCTTGACCACTGCCGCCAATACTCATGCACATTGGATACATTCCTGCCAAGTCTTTCAGCAATATCGCGGAAAGAAAACCCAACTTCTCGTAGCCCTAATACATGAACCTCGTTCAAACTCAGTGAGCTGTTGATAATAGCTTCTTCGTCTTCTAAGAGGCATCCTTGACTAACATTAACCCACTACGTCAAATCTCAACTGTAAATAACGATCACGAACCTTACAGCGCTTATTTAAAGTAAACCTCATTTGCATGTTCATAGTGTCGCTACTAGCGCCACACTTACGCGCGTAGCTCGAAATTTGAATCGACGTCATCTTTCAGATGTATAAACACGCCTACCAAATTTCGTTTATCTAGCACAGCTCCTTCCTAGTGTTGGGTTTTTTTTCCCATCAGTGTACTTAACAATACATCTAAAAACCGTACTTTTAAATAGTTTTTAAAAATCCGAATTTTTCAAAAATTTTCCACCGAACGTAATCGGATACCTTAAACTTAACTTTTTGCCCAACCATTAATAAATAAATTTTAGATTCAGATTATTGTATACTAATATGCTGTACATTATAATATTGCTTAATATTACATAACTATATATAAAATTGTACAATATTTCATAATTTTATTCAATTCTATATAATATTATATACAGTATTTGTATAATATTGTTTAATAACATGAAAATATACAATATAATATAATGTAATTCTTAAACTTCATGATGTCCCAGCTTTGGTGAAAATATTATATAATATTCCTTTTGCCAGTTTTATGATATTGTACGATATAATGTACTATTTAAATAACTTCAATTAAAATAAATTATAATTTTTATATAACGGACGATAACAATGACCATTAACTTAAATGCGAGTTGCATGATCATACTAAATATTGTAGCAGAAATTGGATATTACGAGTATAGTCTTCTTTTTCACAGACAGCAAAAAATGTTGCGCAGTATTGTGCAATATAATATGATTTAATATTTTACAATATTGGGAATATTGTTTAATATTATATAATATACAATATGTGTGCGCTATAGAGGTTTCCTGCACCAACTTTTAAAACCAGATGTCTCTTTTATTTTAATTTATCTATAAGGCAATTTCAAGCGGTAAATTTTGAAGAATAAAAATATAAAATAATAATAATATCAATTATATTTCATCTTTCAAGAGAGTGGGTTTCAAAATATCCCTAATAAAAAAATTTTAAATTAAAATTTAGAAATAATTGTTAACAAGACAGTGAAAAAAAGCTTTTTTGACAGATCTAAATACTAGTTATTTATAGGATCGGACTTCTTTTATTAAAAAAAACAGTATTTTATAGAATTTTAAAGTAATATAATATAAAACTTCAAAAAGAAAATTACTTATAAATGTTTCTAGAATAATGTTCTTAAATTTAAGCGATACTTGATTTTATTTTGAATAATTTTGTGTTGATAGGGCTTTTTTTTTTAAATTACATGAAAACACAACAATTAAATTGCCCTGAAAAATTCTCTTGGTCTTGAGACCCCCTGAAATTGTAGAAAAACTAGGCAATTGCCTATTTTGACAATTTGATAATTTGGTCCAACATGAGTCTACAGTTATTGCATTTCTAAATAAAAATTAAGTCATTCATTAAGACTATAGTCTGATGCCACAACTGCATAAATTACACACACATTTCATGATATTAGGAATTCTTAATGCAATAAAATTGAAAACATGTTTACACACCAGAATAGGTAATCAAATTAAATTTTAGAGATAAGGGAGCTATGAAGGTTTAATAAAGTTTAATTAAAAGTAACAGCAAATCATCAATGCAAATGCTTGCGTATAAAATATCCTATATTTTTGTTAATCCGGTTTATATTTTTTATCGAAACTAAGACTACTATAACAAATGACTCTCATCTTTTTAATGTAAGTAAATTTATCGTTTTTAATGTAGTTTTTAATGATTTTTATCTAATAATATTATCGAATCATTAAGTCGTCTAGCCACAATTAATCGTTTAATGAAATCACATTTTAAAAAATTTCGAAAACTACTAAATTTAAAAATAAAGATAAGGATTCGATTGAATTACTTTTGTACAAAAAATATAGTTACAGAAATTACAAAATATCCATCGTAAATTAATTGTAAACTAAATAATATTTGAGAAAATCTTAAGAGAGACATTTTTATCTTATATACACACCAATCATTCTGCTAAAAATATTTTTCGAAATCAATCGTCTTGAGTTCGCCACTTCAAAATCATTTATAAAATATGTTCTTGTCACAATTAATCGTTACTGAAACTATGTTTCAACAATTTCGCACACTTCTGAAAGTATGGAATGAAGATAAAGATAAAATTGGATTGCTTTTGCTCAGAAAATATTGCTATAGCAATTATAAAATATACAATGCAATTTCGTTCGAGTAAACAACATTTGAGAGAAACATATCAGACATATTCTTAGATAAGTATCAACTTCTTATATATATACCAATTCCTTCTGCGGAAAATATTTTCGTAATCAACTTTCTTCTGATCGTTGATTAAAAATTTAATCAGAAATTATTATTCTCGTCAAAATGAATCGTTTAGTGAAATAATATTTCAATAATTTCGAAAGATTCTAAAATTTATAGATTAATAAAAGAATAAGATTAGATTGCTTATTTACTAAAGATATAGTTGCTATAATTATAAGACAACCAAGGCAATTTAG
>JAPMOQ010028746.1:481807-493897 GCA_026543055.1 Argiope trifasciata | reverse complement strand
ATCGAGTTGTATAGAAGCCGAGAGAGCTTCGTTTAAAAGCTGTTTTGTTTCTACATGTGTAGTGAATTGTTGCATTATTATAGAATAAGTTATAACTAGAGTATCGAGTTGTAGTGCATTGCTGCATTATTACATTTCCACAAGTTATTACTAGAACATCGAGTTGTAGTGTACTTCTGCATTATTACATTTCAATAGGTCATTATGAGAGTATCGAGTTGTAGTGCATTTCTCCATTATTACATTTCAATAAGTTATTACTAGAGTATCGAGTTGTAGTGCATATCTGCATTATTACATTTCAATAAGTTATTACTATAGTATCGAATTATAGTGTATTTCTGCATTATTATATTTCAATAATTTATTATTAGAGTATCGAGTTGTAGTGTATTTTTGCATTATTACATTTCAATAAGTTATTACGAGAATATCCAGTTGTAGTGTATTTCTGCATTATAACATTTCAGTAGGTTATTACGAGAATATCGAGTTGTAGTGTATTTCTGCATTATAACATTTCAATAGGTCATTACGAGAATATCGAGCAGCAGTGTATTTCTGCATTATTACATTTCAATAAGTTATTATAAGAATATCGAGTTGTAGTGAAGTGTTGCATTATTACTTTCAAAAAATTATTTCCAGTGTATCGAGCTGTACTGTACATCTGCATTATTACATTTCAATAAGTTATTACTAGAGTGCAGAGTTGTACAGTGTTCTACATGTGTAGTGTATTTATCTCCCTGCGTTATTAGATTTCAATAAGTTATTAAGAGCGCACAAGTTGTACAGTGATCTACATGTGTAATGTTTTTTATATTCCTACATTATTAGATTTCAATAAGTTAATGCAATTGTATTCAGTTGTATAGAAACAGGAAGTAGACATAACCTTTACACGTAATTAAAAACAGTTCGAACCCTATAAACATCAATCTTTCTTTTGTCCTTCAGGAAGCAATAGACCGCACTCAAACCGAATACAACCAAAAATTAGCCCTCGGTTTATTTCTGTTATCACCGTTTTCAATTACAAGCCAGGATTTTTATTTTATTTTTTCTGCCCGAGAATATTTTTGCGCCTTTTTCTCCCTCATAATTTAATCCATCCATCAACTGCCTTACATAACTTAATCGCGAGATAAATCCCAAATTTAATTAAAAACTATTTCGCTAGAAAGTTCCACTTGACAAAAACGGACATCCATCACAGTGAAGTGCGCTTCTTTATTAAAACCCCGAGATGGCGGCTGAGGAAGTTCTTGCGCAATTAATCTTGTTACTTGCAGCAGCCGAAGCAGCTCTTCATTTCGCTGTGTTCCATCCCCTCCCCCCTCTATAATTTTGTCTCAACTTTTAGACCTCAAAGAAAACACAACAAGATGTCTACAGAGAAATGCCCGCAGTTTAAATTACGTCAGCCTGTTGAAAGTCCGTAAACATAAATATAAGATTAAGTTAACTGACACGGGTTGGTAAATACGATAATGTGCAAAGTGTCGTTCAAGGGCTTTTATGGAGGGAGACGTTTTAATTAGATTGAGAATTCAGATGCTTGTTAACGTTGGTGACTACAATGAAAAATCGATTTATGATAAAAATATCGAAAAAAGTTTTATTCACTCATCTTAATGTTTTAACAGTCAGTTTTATAAAGAAATATAAAACCGTCCGATTTTTCCCTCCCAATTTATAATTTGGGAAATTTTGGGACATGACATTGCTTTCCATATTTGTATAATTTACGTATTAATCTGCTTAATTTATGAATATTTTTATTCAATATTTTTAATCTGTAAAACTGTCCGATTATTTTTTCCAATTTATCATTTGGGAAATTACATTGCTTTCCCTATTTGTGTAATTTACGTATTAATCTGTTTAAAAAAACCGTCCGATTTTTGTCTTCCAATTTATAATTTGGAAAATGACATCGCTATTTCCATATTTATATAATTTACTATTAATCTGTTTAATTTAGGGATATTCTTTTACTCAATATTCTTAATCTGTATGCAGTTTTCTTTATAAAACCGTCAGATTTTTTTCCCCAATTTATAATTTGGGAAATTATATTGTTTCCATATTTGTATAATTTACGAATTAATCTGTTTTATTTATGAATATTTTTATTCAATATTCTTAATCTGTATGTAGTTTTCTTTATAAAACCATCCAATTTTTCTCTTCCAATTCATAATTTGGGAAATTACGTTGATTTCCATATTTGTATAATTTACGTATTAATCTGTTTAAAAAAAACCGTCTGATTTTTATCTTCCAATTTATAATTTTGGAAATTTCATTGCTTTCCATATTTGTATAATTTACGTATTAATCTGTTTAATTTATGAATATTTTTTATTCAATATTCTTAATTTGTATGCAGTTTTCTATATAAAACCGTCCGAATAATATCTCTGAATTCAATTTTTGGGAATTTGCATTAAGTTAGATGTTTGTATAATTTAAATTTTAATCCATTTAGGTTTAGTTTAGTTATATTAACGTGCCGTTTTAACGCAACACGAGGGCTATTTTGTAATCCATTTAGGATATTAATGATTGCTTATTCTCTTCAAACCCTTCTACTAAAATTCCATATTTAGGTAAAATATTCCAATTCAAAATATCCAAAATTAAAATTCACTGCATATATTCTTCTTCAAATTTGGTATAATGAGTTCTTAATATGTTTTATAGTCTCTGGAATACAAAATTAAAATCTATTTAAAGAAACAGATTACAAGAAATAGATCATGAATTATTTTTAAAAAATGAACAATAAGAAAAAAATGGAAATTTCATGTTGTTTATCAACCGAGACCCAGTTTTTAAAGATTGTATTGAAATATAAATCAAATAGACAGATTCCACATTTCTTTAGATGAAGTTTCAACCTTTTAATATTTATTATATGTAACAACACAATTATATGAATTTCAGAGAAATTGAGAGACATTTTTATGCATAAATTAGGAATTCTACGCATTTATTTCTATGTGAACAGGAAACTGAAATATCAAATATAATTATTAAGGACAAAGACTTTGTTGCGATTTCAAATATAATTCTTCAAACATACATGGCATACTTTCTGATTCTCAAACAATTCCGTATCATGAGGTTTCCATAAGCAAAACCAATTTACAACGATGTCGTCTTATAGGTTCGAGATTGTAAAAAATAAGGAGCAATGCGACACATTAATTCAAGTTGAATGTAATGAAGAAACAATTACCACTCTGAGCCCTTTATATCAGGAACGGTTGTTAAATATTTTACTGCAAAGATACCAGGAAGCATACAATATGCATGAAAAAAACGTCTTAACTTTGACTAGATTCTTAAATATCATTTGACTATGCCAACTTGATATAAAAGATATAATTATTCAGAAACAATCAAGAAGAGATGGTACATGGTGATGGGCGCGTAAGGTCATCAGTGTCGTGCTATAACACTTGATACTATTACTCAGAAACAGTCAAATAAAATTGGTATATGATGATCTATAAATAATGTCATCTACTTCGTACGGTTAAGACATTGAAATGCAGAAGGAGGGCATGAATAGTAGTCATTATTGACTGGCTGTCTCAAAAATTTTACTGGTGATAAGTATTTTAAATGATATAATGGACACTGTTCATTACACCTATTTTGATTATTACAAATACATTCTGGATGGCTTCTCGAATTTTAACATCAAAGAACAAAGCATTTAAAAAGAAGTACAAACAAAATTTCAGATATTTTGCTGAAATTTGCTTCCTTATACGAGTATTGAAAACCCAAGATTAACAACTATAGAATTAAAGTTGATACGACAATGATACTAACTCGAAAAGCTGTTAATACTTCTAAGCAACATTTTATGTGCAACTTATTCGCTGACATGGATGTAGTAGAGTATTTTAAACAGTACCAATTTTGTTCGTGATTCTGGTACTATAAACTATTGCATTAAGAATCTCTGGAATACTTCGGATGTCGTAGAATATTTTAAACAATACCAATTATGTCAGTGATTCTGGTAGAATAATATATTGCCTTAAGAATCTCTGGATTACTTCGGTACGACCTGAGACTGATTTTTTGTCCTTTCTAGGGCAAAAAGTCGTTCTATTTTAAATTCTTGAATTTATGATTGGTTTCCAAAGAGGAAAAACTACTTTCTGGTATTTACCAAACTATACTAAAACTGAAACTGCTTTATTAATTATCATTCCTATAATGATGATGTTGTGTCCGTATTAAGACTAAAAAGAGAGCATTAGCTTCTGAAGGTAAAGCCCCTGAGCACACGAGGGCAAAAGTCTCACTTCTGGCTCATATGAAGATAGCACTTACACACTTGCTTACGCAACCCCTTTTTACAGGCTCTGCCACACACTTCACAGATAGAACACAGGGTGAAGAACAACTATACTCGAACCCGAGAAACCCTGATACGGGGAAGACACGCTACCCTAGGCCAGGGTGCAGGCATTTCTATGATTATTCTAATTAACGATCATTTTTGATACAATTAAATCTTCATTAAATCCTATTGGAATGTGTTAACAATTGTGTTAAAAACTCAATAATTACTTAGAATCTGTTATTTTTTGGTGATACTTCAATGTAATGAGACTGATCTGAAAATTTTTTATTGCAATTTCTGTCCGTGCAGCAGGAAATTAAATTTAAATATTTCAAAATACATTTTCTTATCACTTGGATTTAGCTAAATAAATGGAAGATGTTCTCTATTCTGCAATGAAGATTAATGACGAATTACACAAACGCACATCATGACAGGCAGTCCAAAGGCCAAACCTACAATATCCACTCGTCAGAATCGATTCTAAGCAATGCAGTATTCAGCAAATCAGTTTCTACAAGTTTCGCAATAATACAAGCCAAAATTCCCCAAATAAGGCAAACAGAAACCTTATATGAATACACATACCTTACTAAGTAGTTTTACCAGCAACGTGTGAATTCCCTGGCATTCGAGTCTTGTTGTCCTTTAACAATAAGGGACTTTATAATAAGGGAAATAGAAGCCTTAAAATATGCATTCGAGAGAAAGTCATAATTAACGATTTCGCGAGAAATATACGCATTTCCTCGCATTCACGGCATGCTCTGACAATCATGCACAAAGGACTCTTTCTGCGGGTCATTAAGACGATAACTTTCATTTCGGCAGATAGTGGACTCAAATGAAAGCAAGGGAAGACGCACAGACCATTTCAAGTAAAATTAATCTCTGGGATAGCAGTAGTTGCTTCTGAAATTCAGCTTTGTCAGACCTCAAAGGAGGTCGAGTTGGTAAATAATGTTATTGCGTCGTTCTATGAGGAAGAGCTGCGTGAGGATTGAAATTAATTTTCATCGATGTTTCTGAAAGTCGACGGGAATTGTATTTAGATTTTTTTCATCCCCTGCAGGAAATATAAATCCTTTATTTTTTCCCATTTTTCATTAATTGCTTAAAGTTCCTAAAGAAATTTTGCATTTTTAAACTTTCGACGAATTTATTTTGGATTTTCTAATCAATATTCTCGTCATGATTACCCAGTAAAAAATGTCATTGTTGTTTTATAGAAGATTTACTGGATTTTATATTTTGTAATTCGTATAAGAAAAATGTCGAAGTTATTTTCTGAAAGTTAGTATAAAATTCAACGCCCATAAAACTATATTATTTATTTCATTATCTGTAAAATGAATATTATATATGTATTAGCAGGTATCCAGCGCGTTGCTGCAGCAGAAGAAATAATCTTTGAAATATCGTTTGGAATTTGAAATTGTTATCTTGTTTAGTTAAGAGTGACATTTATTTACTTGTCGGCAAAGAATACATCCATTCATATTGAACGATAAACAAAAGTGAAGCATAATTAGTATTTTATCTATTTTTATTATTCTATTCTAGAAACAAATATTCATTTGTATGTATTAGATTTGTGTATTCTTTTAGAATTGTAAAGCTTAGTACTGAAAGAAAAAAAATATTGTATCTCGTGATTCGTTTAATATTCGTTCAGAATCTAAAGTTTAATATTGGAAAATGGGATTAAAATATATTTTAATTGATTAAACATAGAAAATATATTTACAGCATAAAATTTTTAATAGAGTTGGAAAGATCATTTTTTGAAAGCTAAGAAGGTGTAAAATTATTCGCACTACAATATTTTCTGAAGTTACTGCAAAAACCGCTAAAATGTTATTAAAGATTTAGCTAAAATTTTAAACTTATTGGACTGGTTGCCCTAAAATTTTTTCACATACTCTTTAATAAAACTATGACCTCAGAGAAAGACTTACATTGCTTTTATGTACAATAGTTACGAAATATTAACATTTAACTTGAAATTAGCATCATTACTGAATCTGTTGTCTCCTTGGGGAGTTATTTGGTGGTTAATCCATGATTAATAGATCTGATAATATTTTTTTATTTTTTAGAGGATTGTATTATGCCTATAGCATCGGCGTAAGTGCAAGTAATAAGAAGGCGAAGTTTTATCGGAATCGGATGAGTGGTACGGCAGACATGCAGACAAACATTCATTTTTATTTATATAGATGTGTGCATGCGTGCGTGTGTGTAAACATAACTTTTGAAGCAGAATCGTGGCCAAAGACAGAGATGAAGACACTTTGAATGTTCAAGTTCGCTTTTATACAATCTTATTTCATTCCGGAAGGAATAATTTATGTACAAACAGTACTTACAAAACACGTTCGTTTACAGTGTGGCAAAAAGCAGTAGAAACGTAAAGAGAGCGAAACTATTCCCCCCCCGGTTTTATATACCATGAGATTCCGATAGGGATTCCTCTACACGTGTCGAACCAGGCAAGGGAATGATAGGTATCTTTTAAAAAGAATTTGCTTGGCTAACAGTTTTTTATTCCTTAATTCGGAGCATGCGAACAGTCGATTTAAGCATTTTTCTGCTGAATTAATAGAAAAAGTGGAAGGGGATCAGGAAATAAGAGAACATTTTAGAAAGAAGGCTTAATAAAGCTAAAAATTAGGAATTAATTTATTTTAAATTAGATTTTAAAATATCATTAAACACACACATTATACACTTGAACCATTAATAATCCTAGATATTAGTTTCGAAAAGCTTCAATAATAAAAATTAAGGAAGTCACTGTAGCTCAGATAATCCATTACGAGTTTGGAAATTAGTTACATGGGTTATCAATGAATAATATTGATAACACTCATATTTTGTTGCTCAAAGAAAATTTTCTTTTTCATTTAATTTTAAACACACTCTCTTGTGTGTTTCTCCAATATTATACCATAAATAGGAACAAAATTTTAAAAAAGAGATTACACTTGATATATAATTTATTAACAGCATACATTTAAATGTTTCCTATAAATGATTTATCATTCCTTAAGCTGTGTGGATAAACCATCAGGTCTATGATTTTGCGTTTAATAATACTGGAAAATTTTATATCAAGAAACAGCTAGGGTAGTTTATATCATAATTAATGAAAAAAAAAACGAATTTTACGTAAATTATATTTTTCACTTGCAGATAAAATGATATAGCATTATACTAAAAGGTATCAAACTACTCCAGTGATATTAAATTCTAAATAACCAAAAAAATTTTAAACAATATTCTTTTTATTAAAGTATTTATATATAATATATTCCTAAATGTATGTATATAGTCACATACAGAATTGTTTACTAAATATTATTTATAAAAATTTGACATTAAGGTTTATCCAACAAAAATAATTGACATTAAAGTTCATCCAACAAAAAATTATTCACATTAAAATGTATCCAATAAAAATTATTGACACAAACACCGTAAAATATAATTATTTACCTCGTTTAGAGTACTTTTCTAAGTGGAAGTATCAACTTATCACCAATTGTTCAAAAATTAGCTACCAACCAAGATTAAAAGGGACATGCTATATGTACAAATACAACATCAATAGCATTAACAGTTCAAACATCCAATTTAATGTACGTGAAGAACAATAAATATATAAATTATCCAAAGAATTCATCATTTTACCAGACAGTAGAAAATATAAATTCTTCACTGTTACTTTGTTGCAATTTTCACTTTAACAAAAAGATTTGTTGGAAAAATTGACGCATAAATCATTTATTTCGAATGCTTTCGAAATAATTTGGAATCACAGACTACAAAAATTATAATATATTTTCATGAACTTGAATTGTATAAAAACAAAATAGTTTATAATTTTCAAACTATAAAAAGCCACCCACTCTACACTAACACGTCTACATTAAGCCATCGATTCATTCTATAAGGCGAGCTCTATACAACCGAATCGAAAATATTTATTCTCAAATTTATTAATACTGAATTCCATTTACCATAGATTCGGTGAAATTCTAAATTTCGAATCATTTTTCGTTTTTGAATGCGCCGACACTTCCGATATCCTTTGGAAATTCCTGAATATCGGAATGCCTGTAAACATTTCTGACATAACTCGATCTCAAATATCTTCGGAAACTCCCTGATACTGCTGTTGAAGTTGAAACATAACATTCTACCGCGTCAAAAATACTCAAGAGGAAAGTCAGCAGTCAGATTTCAAATTTCTCCTGGAGAAAAGCTAAGAGAGGATGCATTGAAGCTTACTGGACATGACACATCGATAAAGCAGCTGTCAAAATATCACACGGCACATAAATAAACTAATAAAACTGATGACAAAAATATTTCGTTGTTGTCACAGTGTCGATTCTTAAAAGCTCATTCCAGACTCCTGGCGCAAAAAAATCGAGATTTCTCATTAATATCAAACAGAAATTGTTTAATGTGTTTAACTGTTGATGTAATTCGGATGTAACAAAAGCTTTTGGTGGCTTAAAGATAACATTGGCGCGAGCAGATGGTTTTCTGTGAAGAGTTCGAGCTTAATGATAGTTGCTGTAAAGATTATTCTTCAGGGAATTTTGTACATATTATTTTTTCTTCTTCAATAAAAATATTATGAAAAATTATAAAATTCTAAATAATTCCAAACTATTCGATGTAAATTATTTGTGCCTATGAATCTAATAGTTTGGGCTTATGATTAATATCAGATAGAAATTGCTTAATATATTTAATAGTTCATGTAATTCGGGCACAACAAAAGCTTTTGGTGGCTTAAAGGCTAGCAGATGGTTTCTGTGAAGAGTTTGGGCTAAATGATAGTTGTTGTAAAGAATATTCTTCAATGAATTTTATATGCTATTTTTTCTGCTTCGTTCGTAATGTGATGAAAAATTATAACATTCCAACTAATTCTGAACTATTCGATATAAATGATTTATTCCAATGATTCTAATAATGTATGCTTATGATTAATATGAAACAGAAAATACTTACTCTATTTAACAAGTGGCGTAATTCGAACTCAACAAAAGTCTTTAAAGTCTTCAAGCTAAATAATAATTGTTGTTAAGAATATTTTACAGTGAATTTTGTACCATATTATGTTTCCTGCTTCGATGGAAATGCTTTGAATGATTATAACATTTTAAGTAATTCTAAGCTATTCGATATAAATTATTTTTAACTATGATTTTAATTTGTGCTAACGATAAATATCAAATATAAATTGCTTAATGCATTTAACATTTGATGTAATTCGGAGAAAAAGCTTTAGATAGCTTGAATATAAGATTCGAGCTAACTGATGGTTTCCGTAAGGAATTCAAGCTAAATGATTGTTGTGAAAAGTATTCTTCTGTGAACTTTATAAACATTTTTCTACTTCTATCAGAATGTTATGAAATAGTATAATATTCTGAATAATTCTAAGCTATTCGATATAAATTATTAATGCTTATGATTCTCCGAAAAAAAAATCTCTTTTTACAGTAAACATTGCGCCAAAATAAAAAGTGAACCATTCATATTTATTGATGTTTGTTAAAATAATAATTACACAAGGATAGTTACTGCATTCATTGCTCTTCATATATACTTAATTACATGTTTTTGTGCCATTGTTATTAATATTGCCATTCTGTACACAGTTTATTCAATCAAATCATAATCCGCAACTAATTTCTGGGATTTTATCGGAAAATAAATCTAAGCGACGTATTTAATTATATTTTTTGCTACTTGAATCAATAAAGTGCTGTTGATAAAATTATAAAGTTTAAGTATTTATATAACCCGCTTTTCTATAAATCATATTTAGTAAAATATTCTCAATACACAAACATTTACAATAAAAAATATCAAATTCATTTGTGGTGAAAATTTACAGAATATTGGGGACCTAAATTTCATTATTTTAAGCCAATCAAAGGCCGTCTTGATAAAGAACTGTCTTTAAGTAGGTGAATTTTCCTTGAATAAGCCTTTAAAAATGGTCTAAAATCATCAAAAATATTTTTTTCACAAGTCGATCAGTTTTAGACTCAGAAGTGGAGAGCTATTTTGTTTTAAAATACTATATATATCAAAATTATTTCGATACAGTTCGTTTCAGTATTCTGAGACGACAACTTTTCAACGATTTTACCTTACTAAGGGGTGAGTTGCGGAATGATGAGCGCAGTTTCTGAATTCTGCATAAAACTTTGACCTTGATTTTCGTCCTATTAGATTTTTCTTTGTTCAATTTTTTTTTTTCACTTGTATGTGAGTATCGTGTCGTTTCTGACAGTATCATTTTAATTCAGTCAGCGAGCAATCAGAGTTCATTTTATTATTAAATGTAAACATCTAATTTTTTCATCTTTCCTCTCACCCTTATTTCGATTAATTAAGCCCATCCTAACGCATGCGCAAAAGTGAAGTGGATTTTAGAATCCGTTGACAAACAATACGTAAATATAATCGATAAGTAAATTAATGAATGAGGGTTAAACGAAAATTTAGAAATCATAATTTTTTCTTCAGTACAAATATCGATTCAAACAACGTAAAATAGACCGTTTATGCCATTTAAAGCAAATTTCCAGTTGAAGTATATGCTTATCTCTAAAGATTTGAAAATTACTAATTCGGTCAGAATTAAATGAACATCATGAATAAATGTAAAATACAAGTTGGAATCTTTTTAAGAAATTGCAATCATATCATTTAATTCAAATAATCTTTTATTTGTCGTCTCCAGTTATTCATATAATCGATAAAAGTATTTTTAAAAATCTTCAGAATGGATTTCAGACGATTACAAACCATTGCTCCAATCTGATGGGCAAAGCGAAACGAGAATCAGCGAGAAATGTCCAAAACAGGAAGCGGAAACTGCAGATGCTGTCACAGCCTTATGTTTATGAAACGGTAAAATTTCCGGATTTTCTGTTAATTAAACAGATTTTTGAGGTTCTGGATATTAGCAGGCAATGTAATTTAATCTCAGATATTTAAAGTTACAATTGGCTTTTAACTTCGAATCAAACGGTTTTAAAAATAATCAATTTTAAAAGATGAATTTTAGTTGTGTTTATGACATATTAAATGTAATAACAGTTCTTGAAAGCTATATTTACAAGAATCCATAAATAATTATTAAGTTTATTGTTCTAAATGTAAAAGTTTTAAATTTTAATCAAACTCTTAATGAATAAATTCTTAAATTTTTTCGATATTCCAGTTCATGCGATTGGAAATTTTCAGTCCGATTTTTCTTATGGTAGTTAAGACGTTATAATGCTTATAAAGCATTAATATTAAATAACTATTCTTTAACAGAAGCATTATTTAAAAATAATATAATAAGAATTTTAGAAATGGTATTTAAATTGAGAATTTATAAATTGAAATGAAAAAAATATGTATATATAAATTATAATATCAGGTTATAAATTATTCTTTTTCTATAAGAATATATTAATTAGGCTTTAGACATACAAATAATTATTAAGTTTATTGTTCTAAAGATGAATTGTAATGTTTAACTTATGACAAAAAAATTTATAATATATATTCATGTTATTAAAATTTTAATAATATAATAACATAATATTTTATTACTTATACAATAATATATAATATTTTAATAATTTACTAAAAAGTAATATTAAAAAACTGCGCTTGTATCAATCTAATAATTC
>JAPMOQ010028746.1:452476-480792 GCA_026543055.1 Argiope trifasciata | reverse complement strand
ATGTTGCATAACGGTGTGATCTTTCAGAGGGGAAACTTGTTTATTTAATGACCAAGTAGCATATCGAAGCGAAAACACAATCTGCCTTCTTCGGCTATCAGAATTTTTTTTCAGAAAACAGTTCAGAGACGATTTAGATATGAAATAAATAAATCACCGCTACTGGAACAATCAATGGGCAATCCATTGCATCATGGTGTGAGGTTGCAATGGAGAAATTTATTTATTTATTTACAGATCAAATGGCATATTGCAGTGAAAAAGCTATGTTCCTCCTTCGGCTTAAATAAACGAAATTTCAGAATGCCTTTTAAAGGAAAAACGTTTCAAATGTTTGTAATTACGAGATACAGGACATATTATATCGTGGTGCGTGATTTTCTTTCGTGCGTGACACTCTTTATATCTAAAATTGTAATCTATCTATTTCTATGCATTTATAGAAACCCTAAGATCATCTATTTATTTGCATACATTTATGAGCATCCTGTATATCTAAAATTGTCATCTATTTATTTGTATACATTTATGGGCACCTTGTATATCCTAGATTGCCATCTATTTATTTCTATACTGAGATGATTTATAAATACAATTTATTAAGTGCTAGCCTTACAAATAGTAAAGAAGAAGAAAAAATGGAAAACAAAAATTGCTTGTTGAAGAATGAAACCAATCATGCCTATAACTTGAGGAATTTCTTCTTTGAGAAGTGGCTTATCATTTTTATTTTTTTCAAAATATAAAAAAAAAAATCTGAATAGCTCATTTGCATATTCACTTTACACATAATTAAACTTTTAACTGTGTTTTCCTCTTCTTTCAGCGATCATACATTATTCATCACGGATAACTCCCATTTAGCCGGCGTGAAAAGTCCCGCTGGCAGAAAATATATTCCGTAACGGCTCAAATTTGAATCGAAATGTTTTGATCCATGAAATATTTCAAAAAGTTTTTTTGAAACTATTTATTTTACTAAGTAAACCGGAACAAAACATCAAGCCAGCCGGATTTCGAAACAACTTCCAAACAGGGACGAATTGTAAGCCTGTGTATGCTAGAAATAATATGCATTCGAAAATTTATCAAAAGAGCTAAACGATCGATGCAATTTTATAAATCACTATATAATGTTCAATCATTTGGTGCAAGACATATACCTATTATAACTCTGCATCTTAGAAATTTAAATGAAAATGAGAAAGGATTTATAGTTCCAAAAATTTGTCATTTTATTTTGGTTTGAAAAAGATTTATGCATTTATTGAATAATACGTTTAAATTCAACAAAAGGAATATCTTGAAGAGTACACTGTCTCATTACAACAAAGATACAGAGTCCGTCTTGTTTTTTGTTTTTATAAAAGTCCTTTCAAGGTAAGTTAATCTATACATAGTATAAAATGAAGTCTCCTGAAAACGTCGGTTTATTTGAACCACAAACAATCGAGAAATAGTTGGATATAGGAGATATTTATGCCATTTTGCAGAGCATTTATTAGGGAAAGTTTTAGTGCATTAAAGTTAGATCAAAATAAAAAAGGAGTTTTATAATAGCAATTTTATTTATTCCGTATATGTCCTAAAACCACAAAATTCGCATGTGCAAATAGCGAGAGCTGAGATATGTATATGTTATACATTTCTTTGTATATGTCCGATTTTAAACAGCGATTCAAATTCCATTATACCTAAAAGAAGGAAATCTAACCTTTCCCGGTTTTTGGTTAATTTAATTTTAATGGCACATACATTAAAAACTAAGTCTGTAAAACAGCAATCAAACCGAGAGATCAATCAGAAAAAACAATTCCATTGTTGAAGAATAGCTATATAAAATGATAAAATCCAAAAGCCTTTAAATAGTTAAAAATATACTGATGAGGAGGTTCTGCCTGTAATCCAACCTCGGCTGGAACACATAAAATGCCAAAAAGCTTCGTTTGTTATCCAATAAGGAAATTGAAAAGGAAAGAAACGTTTGGTTAACGAATATCAGAGAAAGAATGGCCACACTTAGGGAAGAAGATTCTTTTGATGAACGAAATAACCATCTTTCTTTGAATCGCATTGCAACTGAATTGCGGAGACATAATGCAACTGAATTATGAGCTTCTGAGGAACGTAATGATCTCCTGTCTGCTGACAGAGAAAGGCATTTAAATTTGAGACAGAGGATAAGAAATGAAAAAACAAAGATAAATTTGTAAACAGTTTTTCTATTGCATATTTTTAGTTGATTGTTTTGTTTACGGGCATATCCTATTTTTATCTTTTTAACAGTCTAAATATTTCTGAATGTGTTTCATAAAAAATGGCTTTGTAGCTATTTTTGATAATTTCCAAATACGTTTGTATGTTTATTTGATGTTGTATAACATGCCCATGCCATATCGGGTGAAGGCTAGACTTAAGTTTAAAGCCAGTTTTTCTTCTTGGATGCTACGTCACTGGCGGGTGCTGCTAGTTTTAAATAACAGAAATCATCGCATTCTTTATTTTGCAAAGAAATAAAAAGTTTACCTGGATTATGTTTTTAAATAAGAGAAATTATTGTATTATCTGTTTTCCTAGGAAATAAAAATTCTACGTATTATATTTATACATCGTATAAATTGAAGTCTCCTGAAAGCGTCTGTTTATTTGAACCACAAAAACTCGTGAAATAGTTAATGGATATTGGAGATATTTATATATTTTGTAGAGAATTTACTGGGGAAGGTTTAAGTGCATTAAAGTCATATAAAAATAAAAAAGGAGTTTTATAAAGTTTTATAATTGCGATTTTAATTATTCTCCGCTTACACGAAAACATCAAACTAAGCATGTGCAAATAGCAAGAGCTGTAGTATGTATATGCGATACGTTTCTTTTATTACTATTGTTTTAAACATAGATTCAAATCTCATTATGTCCAAAAGAAGGAAATCCAACCTTGGTCGAACCACATTAAATGCCAAAAAGCTTCGTTCTGTAAAAAATTGTTTTGTAGTTGTTTTTGATAATTTCTAAACATTTGATATTGCGTAATATGTCAATGTCATATCGGCTGGATGTTAGACTGAAGTTTAAAGCTAATTTTTCTTCTTGGATGCTATGCCACCGGTAACACCGTGCTAGTACTGCTAGTTTTAAGTACAAAATTAAAAACTAGTCCCTAGGCTGAAAATTTCAGAAAATAAGAACATTTATCCATCCTTGGGCAAGACTTTGGAGTCTTTTTATTGAATAATACACATGGATGTTTCACACAGCAAAAGGTAGTGTCATGTAAACCCTTCAAATACAAATCAACAAGAAAATGAATAAAAGCACAGAAAGGGGAATTAAATTTATTTTACTAATAATGCAGTATTTTCATGACATTTCATAAATATTTTTATTTCAAATTCCTTTTTGATTTTCAAATCGAAAATACTATAGGGCTTTCAATTATAAAGATTAAAAGTTACCTTTTATATACTTAAATAAGAATCGAATCATACAAGAATTTAAAAAACCATAGCAGAGATCTCCTCAAGTATAATGTAAAAACATTCGAAAAAAATAATTGCAAGTATTTTTCGCAAATATAATGGATTTAAATCATTTTACCTTCTCCCAAATTTGATACCCATTATATAAATCCATTAGACCTCAAATTATAGTTTAGATACCATACCTCATTATATTGCGCAATGCATGATGGATAAATTTGAAGTTAACGGGGAAACACAAGAATTAGTAAATTTTCATCTTCCAATGACTAGAAAATAGCTTGAAGCGTTTTTATTTTCTGATATACAAATTGCAAAGAAAGTATAGAAATCGTCAAAAAATTCGGCCACAAGAATTGGACAAATCTCCGTGTTTTAGAGCTCTTTAGGTAAAAAAACAAAAAAAACATTTTTGGAAAATGTCCAGCTACTTGTATGTCTGTGACAGAGGTAACTCAAGAGCGCTTTGTTGTACATGAATGAAATCTGGTATACGGTCTTTATACCAAATTAATAGATTTCTATCAAATTTTGTGCAAACTCCGCTCAGAGAAACTTTGTCTGTCCGGCTATTCGAATAAAATTTAGTATAATTACAAATCAAAGGAGTCAGATAAATAAAATTCGATACATAAAAAAAATATCTATAGTGTAGACCCCCACTAAATTTGGAACCAATTCCAAAAAGAACTTGACTGTATGTCGATCTGTACGCTCGAAAACATGCAAACACGATAAGTCAAAGTCGTAGGGACTTAAATTTATCAAATCTGATCTCTGATTTTGTGATTACGAGTGTAATTTTTTGTCAGATTTTTATTTAAATAGATTAGTAAAACGTTTCTAAAACCCAAATTTGATTTTCAGATACTATTAATCTCCAAATAACTTGCCAAGGAAGGTACGATAGAATCAGTAAACATCCTAAATTCGTGTCAAAGGTTAATAATTCGTCACCAATATACGTCAATAGTTAATAAGGTGTTATCTGGAATAACACTTTTATTAGAGAGTATACGAGAACGTTTTGGGGAGACCAGCCCCTGCCACTGGTTTTCCTGTGTCTTAAGAGAAGATATCAGATTTTTTGCCTCAATCCAAATTTTAATTGTAAAATTTAGCAATTTACGTTTGAGGAATATCATAAAATGTAAGACAACTGGCAATTAGATCATAAAATACACAATAGATTTGACATATGATCATAATGCCACAAAATTTGACTCCACTATATTAAAATATTGTAATAAATTATTAGTTTAGTTTAGATAAATTAACGATCTCGTAGACCGCACCTCCCAGTTTTAACCCTTAACTGGAGAGGTGAAAGTTTAGAACTTAAGAGCGGAATTACGGTCTACAAGATTTCATTCCATTTACACTCAAACTAAATTTTCTAATGAATGTAGTTGTATGAAAAACTGCCAAAATATTTTGCAGATCTTTTTCTTGGCATATAGATATGTTTTAGAATTTTTCAAAATATATTATCATTGAAAAATATAAATACGTTGTACCATACATTTTCTTCTCAAATTGCATTTTACAATAAATAATATTCTCGAAAAAACATATCACTTATACTTTTTAAATCATATTTATTTTTCCAGTATATGATGGAACATAGAAATCAATATAATGTAAAATTCAACAAATTCTATGAAAAATATTTAAAAATGGGCAATACGTAAAATTGGCCCCTTTTTCATTGGCTTATGTGACGATTTTCTAAGGTATTTTAAACATATAGATTAAGAACTGGTATATAATCATACCTATAAATTCTGTATATACATCTCTCTCGGACTTCGTAAATTTGAACCAATGGCAGATAGCGATGACCACTTTCACCCTCACACCAAACTTTCACAATACACTAACTATAGCAGGAGAACAATTGACCCCGACAGAATAAAAGCCTACCAAACCCACTTATATAACGGTTCTTAGGTGGAATCATGACTTGAAGATAAGACCATACCACCAATTCACTACAACCTATAATAAATTGTTATGGCATATATGGCAATATATAGGAGATACTTTATATTTGAATTATAAATAATCTTTTCCTTTTATAAATTGAAAACTTTCCTCTCTCAATAACATCCTTAACCTATAAAACTCAAAATCCAGTCGGACGTGCGTCAAGTATTTGTATTTTTCCTAAAGCCTTTAGTAAAAAATACCATCAAGAAACCTGTCTTCAGAGACAAATGGACCATAAAAATACAATCGCTTTCCCGGGCCAGCGAAAACCGTAGCAGCAGTGAATGTGTCAAGCTTTTTGGTATCTCTGTTCTTTCGGGATATTATGCCTTTTGAGTGAGTGACGATAAATGCGAAGAAAAAGTAACACGCCTTTGACAATCTAACAAGAGTCCTATCAGCTTTCGGGACAAGATCATTCTTCTCCTGCAGTCACATGAGTGACATGACTCAGCTAGTTCAAAAGGAGACGTTAACTCCACCAATAATGGCGGCAGACAGAAATGCCCCAGTTATTCAATTATTCGGAAATATAATTGCAGTTTCTATTAGTAAATTGAGACCGTTTTAGGGAAACAAAGATGATAGCTTGTTTCCGCAAGATTGTTGAATGCATTAGGATTTGTCATAACCTGCAATTACCATTTCGATTGATAAATGAGAAACAGCCATTTTCTGGCACTCGTTTTCAACTCTCTGAGGAAGGCAGATGTTATTCGGGAACAGCTGCGTGGTTTTGAAGCAAAAATAGAAATAATGAAGTAACTGTCTAAAAGCTGAGGAATTAAATAATAACTTTTTTTCATCTTTTCAAACATTGTGCAGATATATTTAAATGATTTCTAAATATATTAAGAATATTAAAATACAATAAATAAAAATTTGAAACATTCTAATATTAAATTTAATTCTTAAATATAAATTTTTAATGTCCTAAATAAATGTTCAATTCTTCTAGAAATGTAAAGGAGATATAAGTTGCATTTGATAATTCTAATAACTAACACGATGTTAATTTTTGTCTTTAGAGGATAATGGCTACTTTGACATCTGTATATATTTAAACATCGAAAATTCTGTAAATCAATGTAAATCACATACATTATTTAATAGAAGAAAGATATATGACCACCTTAAATTTTTTTATTCTACATTACCTGTTTATTTTTACTTCATTGTTAACGAAATATAGAGAAAATAAATTAATCGTCAGAAACACGATCTCAATATTTTGACAAATTTCAACATTTGACCATTGTTGAAAATGTCTGTCTGCATGTCTGTGACAAGCATAACTCAAAATGTCTTTGAACAAGACGGATGAAATTTGGTATACAAGTTTGAAACCAAATTTGTAGATTTCTATCAAATTTTTGCAGACTCCATCCCGAGGAAGTTTATATGATGGCTGTTCGAATAGGAATTATCAACATTAACTACAAAACGAAGAAATCTAGATAGATAAAATGCGGTACAGAGATTTAACATCTATAATGTATTCACCCGTAAACTTTTAAGTCAAATCCAACGATGGGTTGACTGTCAGTCAATCTTGACTTCCATAAGCATGTAAATGCGATAACTTATAACAAACGCAATAACTTATATACATCGAATTTGATACGTGATTTTGAAACTTCAATTATAGTTTTATGCCAACTTTGTATCAATCAGTTCGGAGAAAAGCGACTGAAACCTAAATTTGATTTTCGAATAGTTTTGAACGCGTGCCATGGATTAGTGTCGAAATAGTCGCCAAGGATCATACGATAGACTCAGTACAAATGGTAAATCGATGCCAAAGATTAATAGTTAATATCCATTGTAGATCAGTACCATGAAAGTCATTCACTGGAATAGCATCCTTATTAGCGAATGCGCAAGGAAGTTTTGGTGAGATAAATCCTACTGATTTTTCTTCGAAAAATCAATACTTCTCAAAAGAGTTTCATTACGGAAAATGTTAGGAAGAGTTTTCAACTGTCATTTTTCATAGATTAGAAAATTAATATAATAGAAAAAATATTAAAAATGCCAGGAGTTAATGTACATTATGTATTCAGATATCTTAGATACATAAATTCAGAATAATTATCGAAATAAAGAATATGCCTATTTGTCGAATTTATTAATCGAATTTCTGTTTTCAATCCAATCATATTGAAATAACAATGGATTCGGAGCGGAAATACGAAGATGAATAGCGCTTCATTTACAAAAATTATTTCGTTAAACTTTCGTTTATGTTTTGCTGAATTGTTTCATTTTCATCAAAATAAACTTACTGGAAAGATCAGTTGCATTCTTTCGGCCATTTATCAGTTTTTCTGGCAGTGTGCCAAAACTCGTCTGTTCTTTTGTTAGTCGAGTTTTATTTTCTTTCATAATGATTAATTTATATTTAATTACTTGTGATCGCCAACCATTCACTTAGCCTTTGAATTCACCGATGATTTGTCTTGATGCATGATGTATGACATATACAAAACGTTAATCGTTATTGATAATAGTTTCCGATTGATATAAATAATTTATTATGGATTATCAAAAAGTTGTTTACTTTTCTCTAGACAGTTTCACAAGATTTGTTTGAACCGGATACACCAAACGATTTCGTACAATATGGAAGACTTCAATTTATTTGAAATGATCGACAATTACAAGCATTTTTATTTGTTACTAAACACACAGAATAAAATTATATTATCATAAAGAAATTGTTTTACATTAAATACACATAAAAATAGAAAATAAAGCTTGGGAAAAATCCAAGATCATAGAAAATGTTATGATTCTACAATGTCCTGCTAAATTTTTAAAGATAAACAGGATTTAATACTCTTTATTACATATACACTTCACACAAATATATATAGTAGGTGATTCCAAGAAAAAAAAATTTTCTGTTATAGATTGTACCATTTACAGAAAAGGAATAAAATTTTGGTTCAAGGTATTTTGAGGTAAGAACTCAAGAATCATATGAAAAGCAACAATTTAGCTCTAATAGTTATGGCTACAGCTACAAAATTTCAAAATTTTCAAATGGCAATATCAACTTTTTTTATCGGAATATGGTCTCCATCGAAAAAAAGCGTTGGAATGGTATCTGCAGCATGAAAATCATCAACACTAGACACTAAGAAGAAAAAAAAAATAACTGCGATTTGCCTAACAAATGTAAAGCTCAGCAGATTCCTTTTGGAATAGCTCGTGCTTTGGTTCTAGGAATCATCTGCATTTTGAAAAGTGTCATCGTGTTTGAAGTAGCTCAAAAAGAAAATTTGTGAGATACAATAAAATGGTTTTTTTGTTTGTGTTTTCTTTGCTGATATTGGTGATTTTCTATTTTCTTTTTAGTCTGTCTTGCCTTGTGATTTTCGTGCTTCTGGTACCGTTCCAACTCTGTTTATTATTTTTTTTCTATGGCGAAAACATTCCAATAAAAAAAGATGATAGTGTCATTTGAAAACTTTGAAATTTTGTCACCGTAATTGTAATTGTTCAAGTTTACTTTTTGTTTTTCATATGATTTTTGAGCGCATTCCTCAAAATACCTTGAAACAAAATTTTATTTTGGTCTTAAAAATGGTATGATAGATATAGTCTCGTACATTTTGATGGGTTTTTTGTCATACACACTGAATGTACAAAAAATGGTACGGATAATAATATTTTGTGAGTGTATATGTGTGTGAGAGAAATAGAAGAAATGATGTTATAGTGTACATACATCTTTAAGGATATGCATTCACTATGATAAATCATGTCTATTTTATTTTAAACTTAAATTATTAGCTTCTTATCAAATGAAAGACAAATCAACTCTTCAAATATTGTTTTTCAGTGTATCTGAGCCTTGAGATTTTGAGAACAGACTTTGCCGGTTAAAATCCAAACACAAAAGAAATAATTAACAATGTAGTCAAAACTTTTCTCAGCTCAGACGAGATTTACCCATTTCAAAAGGGAAACTGACACAGACTAATAGCTAGGATTTAGTTTAAAACCGTTAAAGTTACAGGTCTTAGATTTTGAGAAGCGTAGGAAAACCATAAGCAGGCTCTACTCACAAGTCAAAGCTCTGCAAGATGAAAGATCTTGCAAAGCTTTGACTTGTGAGTAGAGTTCGTTCTTCGATAAACTATGTGGATTAGATTTTGAATAATCCTTTTGGCTACTCACCCCGCGATTTCCACGAGCAACACAAATGTAGAAAAATCTGCTCAACACGCGAATTCCGCGGGCATGTGTTTTTCTTCATTTATTGAGGAGCACATCCCATTTAACCATTGAAATAAATTGTGTATAGTATTAGACGTTTAGTTTACGTTTAGACCAACAGATGTCGTTAGTTGTTCACTAAATTTGCGGCATTTGAAGACACGTGGTATTACCGCTCAAACTTCGCTTTTTGCCGCTTTTTTCTTACAGAAGTGGCTGCTAGAAAACGTTCAGCGATTGACAGAGAGTATATTCCTGATGACTTATCAGATTCTGATTTTAATTTTGAAAGTGATATAGATTTTTCAGATTGCCCCTCAAATAGTGATGACTCCGATCATGATTCCCTAAACTTGCAAAGTGTTAGGCAGTGGTGCAAAGTTGATTTGAAGAATATTACTCCTTCTTAACTTTTATATATTTTACTTTTTTATATTATGCAATAAATAGGATTACAATTGAAATTTATTTTTAAAAAATATTTTTTTGTTCATAACATCTGAAATTGGCTTTTCTAGTAATTCAGTTTCTCGTGATAAAAATGTATATAAAAATATTTTCTAGAGAGAAAAAATGCATTTTTTAACTCTCCAATATAAATAGTCTTAAAATATGCGAAAAAAACGTACAGAATTTTTGAAGCTGTTGCGGTTCACAAATTGAGTTGTCAGAGGGTTAAAGAATTTCAGAAAAAAAAAATTAACGGCGAATAAATTAAATTTATTACACTCATACATACTATAAGTGTATCAGTCCCCTTTAAAAATGGCTTAATAATTAATTTCTAAACAGATGGAGATAGATACATATTTCCAATTGGAAACATACTTTAAATGAGCTGAAGAATTATATGTTACGTTGTTTTAGTCAATAAATGTATTTCTGGAATAAAATACTAGTTTCTTTTATAACACCCTATCATTTATATTTAATAAAGTATTCTTTAAATTACTTAAATTGTAAAGAATTGTAAATTACATTCTTCAATACTTTAAAAAAAATTCCTTGGAGCTGCGACTAAAATTGACCGACTTGCAAAAAGATGAAATTCAGTATTTTGAACGAACTTCACAGAAAATGTCGGGGCTTAAAGCGAGATTTTAAGGGATCCTCTCCAAATTGGAAATAAATACCTTTCTATTACTTTTCGACAATGCTCCTTAAAATAAATTTGTAATTGCCCTCCATTTAGGTTAAACAGATATAATTCAGTCAATTTTAATCCTAAAACGAAGGAATGCTTTTTATTGTATATTTTAGAATATCGACAAATTTTACTAAATATCTGATAGTTACGGGGGATCGTATATAAAGTAATATTTCGTAACTTTTTGAAAAATGCATTTATAGATTCAAACAACATATAGACCAATTCTTTCTCTTATTCAGAGTATTTTTCTAACTAAATATTAATGTGCATTTCTAAGGTTTATAGTTTAAAAGGCAATTATCAAAATAGACACTCTGCGTATTTTATATATATATATATATATATATATGGTGGTTTATATTGCAGTGCCGCTCCAAGGTGGAAGTTGAATAACGCCAAGGATCGAACTCGCGACCTTACTGATTGCAGTCATGTAACATATGCGATAGATAAAAGTGATCACCAATGCTTAGTGGCTGTTACTGGATTAATAAAATACCTGCACAATACTCCCCCACCATTAAGTCACTGAGAGACGAACTATTTATAGCACCAAGCGTTATGGTGGGAGAGAGAGAGTTGTAGCTGTTGCTGCTGCGTCAAGTGAGTCTGACGACTTTTTTAGTTGCTGCGCAAGGGTTTGTTGTTTTGCATTGGCTGCATTTTTTCTGCGGGTAAATGGCACCACGAGAGCTGCATGAGGGTTCATCGTCCGAGTTCACCAATGTGTCGGATTTAATCGGAGTGGGAATCGAACTTGCGACTTATGGTTCGTTGACACTTAACATAACCATTCGATAAAAGTGATCACTAATGTTTAGTGGCTATTTTTGGCTCATTAAGATACTTCCATATTTTATATATATAAGTTTAGAAAGGGAATTTCTTGTTTTTAGGAGTGACTCAGCTATGAGAATTAATGAACTGTTTGTACAGCAACTTTAGACAGTTAAGGATGCATTTGTAACATCCTAGGTAATGGCCTGATAATGTACCAATAATACCATCCTAATAATACCAATTCAACTTGGAAGTTACAAGGTTTCTTAAATTTGAATTTAAACTGCATAAAAAATTAATTTGATGAACAAGTTAATATGAAAATATTATATACACATTTGAACATATTTTAACAGTGCTTGGCGAAGGATAAACTTTTATAATATTAATTTCGATTTATTTCACCACAGGAGACATCATTTTCATTCAAATAATAAGCGATGCGTCTGTCTACAAAGCGACGCAAGAGCAAAAATGCCAGAAAATTTTCATTTCAGTGGTTATATAATGAGATTTTGATATGGATTTCTTTTACAAATATCGATTTTGAAATATTAATCTCATGTATCTTTTACAAGAATGCTGTCAGCATTAGAGATTTTTATTCCTTAACTCTAGGAACGGGAGAAAATACTTATAACATCAGTTTTGAAGAGCTCACGTATTTTATTAAATAAAAAACGTTTATTAGATCCGGAAATAAAAGAACATTTTAGAGTGAAATGAACATGGACTAATTTAAGATAAAAATTTGGAAAACAATGATTTAGAATATATAATTTCTAACACGTTTGGTGACGAATAAAATCATCATGAAAGAGATCCATTATCAATTCAGAAAGTATCCTAAAATGTAATTTCCAGATAGTGGATAATGGAATGACATATTTTGTAACTAACCCATATTTTACAATTAGACTTTAGAATATATGATTTCTAACACATTTGGCGACGAATAAAATCATCATGAAAGAGATCCATTATCAATCCAGAAAGTATCCTAAATGAAATGGAATTTCCAGATAGTGGATAATGGAATGACATATTTTGTAACTAACTCATATTTTACAATTAGACTTTTGAATATATGATTTCTAACACGTTTGGGGATGAATAAAATCATCATGAAACAGATTCATTATCAATTCAGATTGTATCCTAAATGAAATGTAATTTCCAGATCGGTGATAATGGAATGACATATTTTGTAACTAACCCATATTTTACAATTAGACATTAGAATATATGATTTCTAACACGTTTGTGATGAATAAAATCATCATGAAAGAGATCCATTATCAATTCAGAAGGTATCCTAAATGAAATGGAATTCTCAGATAGTGGATAATAGAATGGAACATATTTTGTAAACTAACCCATATTTTGCCAATATCAATGTAAATAATTTAAAAATTAGCAAATGAAATTATTTTTACCGAAACGAAACTTTTTTAAATATAAATAAATATATATTATTGTTAAAAAACAATGAGAATCGGGTGCTATTTTTCAAAAACTGAGTATTAGGACTCAAGTATTTTAGGGAAATAGGAAAAATTGCAGTGAAGTTTTTTTTTTTTTTTTTTTTTTTACATAAGCTGTAATTTTTTAAAAGAATTCGGCTTTTCTTTGTAGATGGTATATTTTTTGTAGAGAATAAAAGCTAGACTTTTAACGTTCTTCTCCTACATATAATGAGGACATTAAGGTTATCTATTACCATAAGGAAGGAGCATGCAACAAGAGCATGAACAATGCGTAACTTATTGTTCCATGCTTTATGAATAGCTTTTAAATAGCTCTTTTTATTACTTGCTAAACTCTTACTCAAATTAATAGGTAACAGACTATTTCTCTAAGAATAACATTAACAGTTTTTTTTTTTTTTTGGAAAAATTCTTTTTTGACTAAAATATTTCAATTTACTAAAGGAATTGCAATTACTATGAAGCAAGATTTCTACTTTTTAAGCGATATAAAAATAAATAATTAGCGTGGAATTTTCTAAAAAGATTTTTAAATTAATAAAAAAACTTGATAAAATTCTTCAAATTATATTTTTTAGGATAAACTCAAGTTCTTCCTCTTGTATATTGATGAATTGTTATTAAAATTCTTTACGAAACTAAAATTTTAGAATTATTATTGATATGTCTTTTGGTGAATTTTTTCACATACGGATAAAATTTTGCTTAATGGCTTGTAAATAAGTAAAATAATTTGATGGAGTTCTTTAAATTATATATTATAGAACAAACTGAAGTTCTTCCTTTTGTATATTAATGAATTATTATCAAAATCCTTTATGAAACCAAAATTTAAGAATTATCATTGATATGTCTTTTGATGAATGTTTTCGAATCCGAAAAATATTTTGTTTAACGATTTGTAAATAAGTAAAATAATTTGATGGAATTCTTTAAATTATACATTGTAAAATAAACTGAAGTTCTTCCTTTTGTATATTTGGGAATTATTATTAAAATTCTTTATGAAACCAAAATTTAAGAATTATCATTGAAATATCTTTTGGTAAATGTATTCAAATTATGATGAAATTTTATTTAACTATATCTAAATTAGTAAAATAATTCGATGCAGTTCTTTAAAATACATGTTTTAGAATAAACTCAAATTCTTCCTTTTGTATATCAATGAATTATTATCAAAATTTTTCAAAAAACAAAAATTTAAGAATCATCATTGAAATATCTTTTGGTAAATGTTAGATGAAATTTCGCTTAACGATTTCTAAATTAGTAAAATAATTTGATGCAATACTTTCAATTATATGTTTTAGTATAAACTCAAGTTCTTGCTTTTTCTGTATTAATGAATTATTATTAAAAACTTCATGGAACCAAATTTTAAGAATTAGCATTAAAATATCGTTGGTAAATGTATTCAAATTTTGATTAAATTATGGACAACGGTTTTTTAAATTAATAAAATGATTTCGCAGAATTCTGGAAATTATATGTTTTAGAATAAGCTCAAACTCTTCCTTTTGCGTATTTATGAATTGTTTTTAAAAAACTATTTATGGAACCAAAAATCTTTTGGTAAATTTATGCAAATTCTTATTTGTAATTTGTGTTGCTATAATTAACCCATTAACTGTCGTTTTTTTTTAACTTTTGATTGGACAATATATATATAAATATATAATGTGCGTTCAAGATGTTGTGAACATTTAAAATAGTTTTTTTTTAAATATTTGATATTTTGGTAAAAGGTAATCACAATAAAATCATAAATAAGACCATTTCAATAAAAATTAAAAGACTGAGTGAGCAAATGATAGTTACTGTATTCTTTAAATTACATAATTAAGGCATTTCATTATAATATAAAAAATAAACTAAAACTATAATGCTTGAAATATAACAATTCTGTTCATTCAACTTGTAGATGACTTCAAATTTGTTCGTTCCTTGTATAGAAACGAACACAGAATATACACTTTTTACTATACAGAATACTGACCCATATAATGAAACTAGATCATCATGCGTACGAAATATATTTTTGGCGTCGAATGGTGTATGAAAAATTCCGAATTCCCAAAATGCGACCATGGCGGCTAATGGGTTAAAAACGGTTTAACGAAAATCAGAATTACAGCAAAAGTTTTTAAGTACCTTTGTAACCATGCTCTATAATAAAGCTTCAAACCCAATCTCTACCTGAAAGTTGTTTAAATTACAACTAATTAGGTACAATGGGATCTATAACGATTATTAAAACAATATATTAAAAATATTATCTAGTTCAAGCAAACTAATTACACATTATCATTAAAGTTCGGCTACATGTCAAACTAGTAGCAACTTAGAAAACATTTGTAATTAAATGAATTAGCGTAAATGATTTGGCAATTTGATGTGTTTTTTAATATAGTAAAAATTCCTCTTCATAATTTATATTGACTCTTATCAAACATAATAATGTATCGACAATAAAAATTATGCTCAATATAATCGAGAATAATTATTGTTAAAATACAACCCTTTTTAAGCAAATTAATTGGACAGTATCGATAAAGGACAGTACAAGTCAAAGTAATAATGACTTTGCACACGTTTATGATAGAAGGAATTCATTGAAAGAAATGGTCTTGAAGCATTCATTTTTTAAATGCAACAAAAGTTCCTCATTTTTCATGATTAATTTTTACGCTATTCAAAACATAATAATGTATCGGCTATAACAATTATGCTACTCCGATGGCTGAATTAAAATCTACCACTGATGATAATTATTTAAATTCAAACTATTGGCTATAATCTAAAAAAGTGCAAACAATATATTAAAATTTAACCCTTTCAAACAAATTAATTGGATAGTATCAGTAAAGGTTGTGTAGTAGTCAAAGGAATAATGACTTTGTACACATTTTTGATAGAAAGAATTAATTAATAAAAGAAATAAATAAGCTGATACATTTATTTTTTCAAATGTAACGTAAAAGTTACTCATTTTCATAATTATTATTTACACTAATTAAAACATAATAATGTATCAACGATAAAAATTATGTTCTTCAGATGGCTAAATTAAAATGTAACGTTAATGAAATTTATATAACACTTTCAAAGCTACCGACGAAGTTTTTAATACAAAAATAAATAAATAAAAATAATAAATGAAAAAATAACGATATTCTTCAGATATGTATAAGAAAGTCCAGCCAATCTTAACTAGAATAAGAAACAAATTTTCGCCCACAGAAACTTATAATTTGAAGTATCTGAAAGACGAGATATCTCGTTGGTAGCATTGAAAGTGTTCAATTCCTACTACTGCAGATAGTACAACAAAAGTACAAAAAAATATATTAAAATATGGCAATTTCAGGTAAATTAATTGGATAGTACAGTAAAGGATAAGTACAAATCAAAGCAATCGCGATTTTTTTAAACAAGTGCGATCAAGAATTTATTAAATTAAATAAAGTCTTGCTGTATCAGTTAAACATAAAATTTATTTATCAGGATCAATATTGACTCTTAGTTACGTAAAAAAAATCAACATTAATTGTGTCCTTTAGTTGCCTGAAAAATAATCTACCTCTAATAATTAAAAAAAAAACAGAATTCGGTACAAAAACGGAGATAAACTTGTTTTCCTCATTCAAATGGACGAAAAATGTATAGAAAAATTATGTTTATATGTTCCGCCAAACAAATTAATTGTATAGCTTGAGTACAAATTAGAGACTTTAAGACTTTGTAAAGATTTCTGATAAAAAGAATGTATTTAAATTAATAAAAAGCTTGATGTATCGAATTTTTTCAATCGAGTATAAAATTTATTTATTTTGCAGAATCGATTCACAGTTACATACAAAATCAACATAATTTGTGTTCTGAGATTGTCTGAACTAAAAAACATTCGCTAACGTCGAAAGAAGGAGTCCAGTACAAAAACACATAAAAACTTGTTTTCCATATCCAAATGGATGAAAAAATTATAGAAAGAGATTTGTATCTAACCCCTTCAAGCAAATTAACTGTGTAATATTAGTAAAGTATGTGTACAAGTCAAATCAATCATGACTTTGTAAACATTTGTGATAAAAAGAATTTATTAAAAGCAAAAAAATGGATGCATCGATTTCATTCTTTTACGCATAAATTGTACCTATTTTTCAAAATCAAATCGCAATTACATCAGAAATCCTCATAAATTCTGTCCTGATTTTAAAGATTGTATGAACTAAAGCATTTGGGATAAAAGAAATTTAAAATATAATAAAAAGCCTGATGCATCGATTTTTTAATAAAGTATAAAATGTACTTATTTTTTAGAATCAATTCACAATTACATAAGAAATCATCTTAATTTGTGATCTTAGATTTTCTGATCAAAAAACATCCGCTAATGTCGAAAAAAGTAATCAAATACAAAAATACATAAAAAGTTTTCTATATCCAAATGAATGAAAAGTTTAAAGAAAAAGGTTTATATGTAACCACATCAAGCAAATTAATTATGTGATATTAGTGAAGACTTGTGTACAAGTCAAAGCAATTATGACTTTGCAAACATTTGTAATAAAAAGAATTTATGAAAAAGCAAAAAACAGCTTGGTGTGTCAAAAGTTTTTCAATTAAGTATAAATGTACGTTTTTTTTTCAGAATCGAATGGCAATTAAATAAGAAATCCCCATAAATGGTGCCCTGACTGTAAAACTTGCGTATAATGTTACAATTCTGCAAAGTTGCATCCCAGCATGGTTAGTCAAATCACTGGGGAGATCGTTTAAAGATGCATAAAGAGCATATATTGTTACAAACCTGTAATTATTCTACCTAACACGAATAGCGTCATCATAAGAAAGTCCGTTTTACGATCAGCAATGGGGTACTGATCGGGTGCCAACACAGTGATCTCATAGCTTGGCGACTTTGGTGACAAAACAGAGAATCCTGGAAACTTCGAGAATTTTAACGATCCATCCAATTGGAGCTGAGATACGCTTGAATGGTCTAGAAGGTTCTCGGCCCGCCTCCCGAGAATTATAAAAGCACGGCAGTCTCAAACTACAGTGAATCGCAGTAACAGTCGTAATCAGGTATCGAGTCTTCGAGAGGATAGCGAAGCAGCGACGGAGTGCCAATGTTGTATGGAGCTCAAGTTATTGCTGAACTGAACAGTGTGTCGAATCTATTGTGAAAGCTGTGGGATGGTAAGCTCATAAGCCACTTAAGAACTTCCAGACCGGAGTGTACGATTTTGTCTAGAGGTTACGTCACACGGCTATGAATCCCAACTTTCCGACATCGAACCCTAGAAAGCACATTGGTGACCCGGGTTCTCAGCTAAGAACGCAAAACTTTCGTGATGCCCTTTGCCGATAGCAAAAGTAGCCATAATAAACGTTCGTGGCCCCCTTCAAAAACACTTGTTGTGATAAAATCGTTCGTTTCCCGTCATAAACTCTTTGTGCGATAACATCGTTCGTCTCACCTCAGCATCACTGGAGGAGGAGTTATAAGGCGGTAAGTTCATAAGCTACATAAGAATTTCCAGACCGGAGTGTACACTTTTTTCTAGCGATTAAGTTACAAGGCTACGGACCCAATGGTCCCGAGTTCGAACCTCAAGACTGCACAGTAGCATCAAGTTGTGTGTGGAGTAGTCAGTCGAGTGGTCGTGAGTCGGCATTTGGATACATCTAAAGTGAGGAATTTCAGCCGTTTAAAGAGACCGTAAAGCAAAGCTCCGAGGATACCCTCTCCTGCTGAATTCTGTCTCGCCGCTTTGTATGCTGTGGTCGATTTCTACTTGGGGCTACTGTTGTTGTAATGTGTTGGCCTGTGAATGTCCCTGCGTATATACTCTGCATTGTCGATGAATACACACTGTATATTCGTCGACAGTGTGCATTTGTTGTCTCTGTTTATTCATCTTCGTGTCATGTTGTCAGTATACGTCGTCGTCGTCCGTTATTAAAAGAATGTGTTTACTTCTATTGCACTTTTACTGATGACTATTTGTTTCTACATCAACCATGCAAATCTAAAAGAACTCCGACAGAAGCAGTAAATCCGTAACAATAAACAAAAAAGTTATATCTATTTAAAAATATTCTTGAACATAGTGCACATTGAGTAATTAGAAATTAATTTCCTAAAATATTTAATAGATAATCTAACTTAAACTACCTACACTAAATATATTAAACCACAAGTAATGTATAGATTATGAAACAACGTAATGAAGAATCGCAGTAATAATTTATTTCTTACAGGTGATAACCTAATAACAATAAAAATATAGTTCGCAATTTCACAGCCGACAATCAAATGAAGAAGCACCATTTCGTCTTCCAGCTTCAAAAAAAAAGAAGCTTCGTTATTGCACTCTAATTAGAAAATTTCCGCAAGAATAAATCAAAATCAAAGTAATCCTTTCGCTGCATACTTTATTCGCACATAGTTCAATCAAAACTTGTCTAACAAACCAAAGCAAAGGCTAAGAAGGAAAAAAGGAAGAAATATCAAGCGTCTATCGTGAGAGGTAATAAACTTTCCTTTCTTTCAGAAGACACAATTTACATTCTAAAATCGGAATCTAATTTTCCTGGGAAAACAAACGGTTAATTTAGTTTAACTTCGGACCGCAGAGGAAAAAGCCAAAATAAAACAGAAGTCGAAAGAAAGTAAAAAGAAATTCGTTTGGCTTTTATTTTTTTATATCTGGAGAAGTGAAGTGAATATGACTTCTTGCGGCGTGAAATGCATTTTAAAAATTTAGAGATTATTTGTTTGATTGTCTAAAGAAATTCCCGAGCAATAATTAATGAATCCTGAAAGTTGCTTAATTTTGGATAAAACAAACATTTTTTTACGGCACCTTTCCGAAAAAGATGAGTCATTGTTCTTCGAATTTTTAGCGCATTAATCAAAGAGTCTGTTTCCCTTTAGAAGGATTTCAAAACAAATCAATTATAACCCAATTAATTAACTTAAATTGAATTAATTTTAATTAATTCCCCTGCCTAAAAATTAATTTAAAAAATTTCGAATGTTATAACTCAATGTACAAAGCATTCCATATCTATTCTATGCAAAAATACATTGTTTAAAACGTTACATTAATTAATCACGCTTACCATCTTCCCGGAATTGCGAAGAATTCCATGATTTTTTACGTTTTTAACTTGTGAACAACCAAAATAAAGAAAATATTTCTCATAATGATGGGATAAACGTCAGCATTTTTCTCTTTCACTTTAACAATGATCTATCCAAATGATTAAAATTACTAAGAGAAATATCGAACATTATTGGTCAACCTACAAAGCATTCTCAACAAAAACACGTTGTTTAAAATACATAAATTAATAAAGCGTATCACTCTTCCATAATTGCAAGATACTGCATCGTTTGCTTCATTTCTAAGCTGAGAATATCCAGGATTCAGAAAATATTCCTCTTAATGATGCAAAATACGTAGAACACTTTCTTCCTCTCTTTACACAAACAATGAATTTGCCAAACGATTGTTTAGAAAATCGATGTATTTATACATGCGACTAAAATTGTTATTTGTTTGGAAAAATGAAAACGGAGAGTCGTTAACAAAACGTACTACAGATATCGTTTGAACTAGGAAGTTTATTTAAATCCTAAAACGCTGACTTATTTTGGCTTTTCCAATTTTTATGAAAACATGGGAACATCATTAATGAAAGAGAGTTAAAACCTTGGCAGATGGTTTAAGCTCTGAAAAATTATCATTGTGTATATTTAAAAAGATTAAAACCTGTTATTATTTTGTTTGCATGAATTATATTCTCAGAATATTTTTAACACATTGCACCTTTATAACTACATAAATCAGTTTTGAAAAAGAACCCGCATCAAATATTTGTTTTTATTCTTATATATATATATATTTATTAAAAAAAATATTTTTTGTTTACTCCATATATGCAAAATATAACTAAAAATAAACAATTTGCCTTTTTGTATTATATACAATTATTAATTATCTCATAACAGGAAGCTTATAAATTTCATCTTGTTTAATAAAAAATTAATAAAGGAAGCGAATTAAACAGTTTAGAAAAATGCAACACATTTAAGTCTTACGTTTATCGTTAGAAAGAGAAACTGCTAAACAACAAGATACAGTAATAGAATTGTAATTATACGATTTTTGCCTTTTTATCGCTACTAAATTAATTAAGATTTTTTAGTACAAAAACACTTTCTATAATCCCTTCTATAATTAGAAGTCAAAACAGATTTATTTACTTCAAATTATATTATTCTTAAAGATATTTTTAAAGAGGATATTTTAAAAGACCAAAAAAAGTATCTTAATTTTTTTAAAGTATGCAACTAATTTCGGGATGAATTTTTTAGAGTTATTGTGGAGATAATTAGAAATAAATCTGAAGTTATTTAGAAATAAAGCTGTTTTTTTTTTATCTTAATTGCATTTTTTTTTTGGAAATATTTTTTGCAGAACAGCGAGTCACTACTAAATCTACAATTTTAGACAAATTTCACTTTTGTTTTTGACTTACTTTGTTCCTATAGATAAAATAAAAGGACAGACAATCTATACCTTGACATATTCTACCCAAAATATGTAGATCTACAATTTAGATCTAAATACCGTGCCAAATTTCATTCATGTAGTCCTTTAATCTTGCTGTTATCGTTTTCCCACATACCAAGACAAAAATTATTCCAAAATTGCTTTGTTCTGATTCAGGGGGATCTAAATATAAAGATTAAACAAATTCTCAAGGCTGAATTTCATGAAGATTAAGATATTTTATATACTTCCTTTATATAGAAAGAAAAAATACGTTATCTGCACACAATTAATTAAACTTTCCATAATTTTGTCATGAAAATGACTTTCTTGAACTCATTATCTACACATTCTCTGAAACATTCGATTTGAAAAAAAGATGAAATAATTAGAAAATCTATTTTTTTTCACTTGGATTCATAAAAGAAAATTTATAAGTTATTTTTCTGAGCATATTCTTTCTAACTATACGGTAACGTTTATACATATACAAGGTTTCAAATGGACCATAGAATAATGATTCATAGTTGTTAAGTTCCACCTTGAATTAACATAGTGCATTGATACTCGATCTTGATAAATTTCAAAGCATATCAGGATTCCAGATTACTTGCACTGTAATCAACGCATATAGACCGCAATTGCCTGACTTGAATTGTCCAACCCAGACATATGAATCACATACGAAATATATCGCTAGCAAAACGAAACCTTGATTGCTAACTTTAACGAAGAACTATATTTCAAAGGTAGCTTCGGGTACGATTTCTAATCTTAACTCGGCAATATAATCTTAACCCTTTGCCATCTAAATGTTAATTGGAATCGTTATTAATAAGATTTTGTTGGGAAGTTTGCAAAATTTGTTAGCGTTTTCTTTTAGGTATTATCAGGAAAAAATAAATTTGACGGCTATTGGTACTTTTTCACATTATATTCTCAAATCTCTTATCTTCCTAAATACATTAAAAACAGCATAGATTTTTCATCTTTATATATGTCGGATACATTTTACAAATGGAACATAAAAAGGTTTAAAATAGTAAGGAAAACTTTTGGAAAAAAAATTATACATGGCATATTGTAATTTTTTCAGAGGTTTCGGAAAAATGCTGTTAAAAACTATAATGATTATCATCACTAATAAATTGAAATGTCCTGGGTCAAATTCACCGAAACATGATGATGCAAAGTCTTGTTTGAATTAGGTGCGTTTTCTTTCAAATTGAATGTGATGCGTGATTATTACATATTGTTACAAAATGTCGTATGTTACTAGTGGTTCAGTAAAATCATCATCAAAATCTCTCATTTTTTGGCAAATGACATATCAGGAAGAGTATCAGTGATAATTTTTCACTTAGACTCTCAAAATCTTTTTTTTTAAATAAAAGTGGCATAAATGATTAATTTTTACATGGGTTGATTCATTTTTACTTGGGTTACATGGTTGAAGTCTTAAAATAGTACAGGGAAAATTTTGAAAAAAAATTAGTTATACGTAGTATAGTATGATTTTCTCGGGAATTTCGTAAGAGAACAGATAAAAACTATAATGATTATCATAACTATCGAATTATCGCGCGTCAAATTCATTGAAACATGATGCAAACTGCTTGTTTGCATTAGGTACCTATGTAATCTTACTATATGTTATGACAAAATGTCTTATGTTACTGGTGGTTCAGCTGCTACATCAAAATTTCGCATTTTCATTTTTTAGTAAATGACAGATGTTGATATAATGAAGATTTCTTAATATTAATCTTCAAATTATGTTTTAACGAAATCCTTTCACGTGATATTACAGTCACACAATTAATGTAAATGCTCATGATATGTAACATTGAACTCCATGCCTTCTAACTCTACGAGTGATTCCAAAATAAAATAGACGGTCTACATTTGACGTCCATCACATGAGTATAATTCCTCACTTGACACATTAGACATGAGCATAACTCCTCACTTGACACATTTGACAAGAGCATAACTCCTAACTTGACACATTTGACAAGAGCATAACTCCGCACTTGACACATTTGGCAAGAGCATAACTCCTCACTTGACACATTTGACAAGAGCATAACTCCTCACTTGAAACATTTGACATGCATCAGATGGGGCATAAAACCTCATTAATCACAACATGTACATACCAGCATGATTAAAAATTAATTACGGATTCGAAGTATGCCACAGAATTTAAGATGGATACATTTAACATTAGACAGGCATGTGCACTACCATTAAGTAACCGGCATTCTGTAGTTCTAACTGTGATAAACTAAAAAACAAGTCAATAAACATCTATCCAAATCTCCAAGATTAATTTTTTTAATTATCTACCAATAGATAAGTGATAAACTGAAAATCTAAAATCTCTTTTAAGTGAACGCCAAATGCTAACGCAAAAAATCTTATTATTTTAAAAGAGCAAACTGTTATCAAAGTTTTTTTTATTTATATCTAACTTACAATGAATTTCTAGTTTAGTTTAGTTACATTAACGTCCCGTTTTCAAGCAACACTAGGGCTATTTTGGAACGGACCTCTTTATTTTGAACCGCCGTCAGATGACTAGGATGACACCTGACCTGGCAACCAACTCTTCAAACGTCCACACCACACCAGCTGAAGGACATTTGACCCCGACGGATTTAAAGTGCACCAGACCCGCTTACACGGCGGTTCTTCGGTGGAATCGGACCTCTAACCTGCAAACCTCCGGTTCCGAAGCTGAGCCCTTACCACCAGCCACCGTGCCCACAATGACTTTCTATTGGGATATGAATCAATCTTGTTGCACTGGGATTGAATTTTGTAATGCGTGCTATTGTGAGTGTGTTTCTGTGCGTGAGTGTTTGTGAGCGTGCGTGTGTGAGAGAGACAGAGTGGGACAGAGAATATAATCGTTTCAAACAAAAAATACAATAATATGATGCACAGGTTCTTTGTGATTTCACAATCTCACTGTTCAAGGTCGCTGGACAGCAAATTATCACGGATAATAAAAGCCCTATTACACACTCTCCGTCCCTCCCGAAGACACTCGGAAATAAATACTGAATAACTGGACCAACCTACAGCAGCACTAATTTGAACTGTGGTTGAGTTCTCAGGGTCATCACCGACCAAGGTACAAGAGTCCCAGTAGGAAGTACGTCACCTCATCGATGGGAGAAGTCAGATTCCCCACCTTTAGGGTAAGTCAAATCACTGACCTCCGACTCACCTCTAAGGCACAAGGATTAACCACGCAAGACTGAAAGACCGGACAGCCACTACAGCAACACTGGAGGGAACTGTGGTTGAGTCCCAATGGCCATCACCGGCCACGATACAGCCCTCCCAGTAGGGAGCACGCCCCGTCATCGATGGGAGGCCAGAACCCCCACCTTTTATTGTGCCCACCGGGTTGGCGAGATCCAACCTCCATTCCGGAAGCATCTCATCATCATTTCGAGATGCCCCCCAGGGTGATCCACCTTTAGTGTACCGACAGGGGTTGGCGAGACCCAACCACCATCCAGAAGCATATCATCCTCAATTACGAGATACCCCCTGGGAGTTTCAAGGACAACAAAAGCTCGCCTAAAACAAAAAATGCATGTTTATTAGAAAAAAATGCAAGAAAGTTTGGGGGAGATCACTTCCACAGTCAAAAATAGGATTTAGAAAGAAATTATCTTTTGAAAAAATAATTGAAAAATAATAGAAAAGTTTGGTTTTCGTCGAGGAAGAGGGGAACCACTTTAGAGTCTGTTATTTCTTTTTAAAAATTCGACTCAAAATTATAAAATAACAAGAGAATACTTGATACCTTAATAAAACACTTACGTCTTTTAGTAAATGAAGAACTTCACCAAGTGTTTTGGCGAACCTGAAAACAATTTCTTTTTTTAAAAACTGAGATAAAATAAAACTAATAATTTACTGATCATTGTTTTTATAGCTTTTTTAATTTTGAAGCCAGAAACTTCAAAATGTGACAGAGTTCGTGAGGCACTTGACAGAAATATGACAGACGTACACATTAGTGCTAAAATTATAACTTACATGATTTGTTTTATTGATTAATTACAAAGACTAATCAGTATTGTTTGAAAAGTATGTACGCAAGATAAATCGCGTATTAACAAATTACCATAAGCTCATGGCAGTTCGTTTTTTTATATTACTGTTATTTTAATGTTCTCTGTAAAAATAAAAACTCTGTAAATCTATAAATATATAATATATAAATATAAATTTCCCTCAATAAATCTTAAGTGCAATATAAATAACATTAAAAAAATTGCATCAAAAAAGGTACGCTATTTTTTCTGTTTTCTGATATGTTAGATTAATCTAACATCTTTTCATATAATATTCTTGAAGCCAGATAAAAATATCCATTCATTATAAAAACAATTATTTTGCTGATTTATTTATTTTGCTTTCTGTTTATTTATAAAAGGTGAAATATCAATCATTATCTTATATTTTTTTGGGGGGGAGGGTAAAGATAAAATAAATAAAATTTGAAAAGTTTTGTTCTCAACCTGCATAATCATTGGCATTTTAGAAGATAATAAGCAATTATTTTTTAGTAAAATTATCACTGGGATGTTAATAAGTTCTCGCTTTTTTTGTGCGAAAATTAATATTTTATTTTTAAAAAAATCTTTAAAAAACATGTTACTTGATGTATTGCCCATCGTTAGCAACTACTTTTCCCCATCTTTCTGGCAAGATTTGAATTCCACGTCGGAAAAACGATACTCTTTTTAAGTTTCCAAACTCGACCCAATTTTTGGCATCTTCTTAAAAACGGAAGTGCTGCTCCCCCAGAACATGTGTCATCAACCGGAACAAGCGATAGTCTGAAGGTGCAACATCTGGTGAATAAGACGATAGTCGGAAGGGTCAACATCTGGTGAATAAGGCGGGTAAAGTAGGACTAAACACTTAATGTTTACCAATTTTGCAACATGTGTCAGAGCGTTTCCATGCTATAAAATGACCTTGTCGGGTCTTGACCTTGCCCGTTAGCGGCCATTTTTCTTCTATTCTTGGCTTAATTGCTCCTGTTGTAGTCTGTAGCTATCCTCCATGGTGGTTTCATTTGGTTTTCGCAGCTTTTAATAATCCATATCCAAATATTTCATTTTCAATTTTTTCTAGCTCTGACAAATAAATTATTGGAACTCGACCGATTTCGAGATGGGAAAAAAAAAACACTTTTTTCTAAATATTGATGCGTGCGAATTCGGATAGTTTTATGATTGTTTCAAAGCAGTTTAAACTGGTTAGTGACTTCAATTAATTAAGAAAATTCGTAAGAATTCATAGAATGTTTAATTTGGAAATCAAGTTGTAGCCTTAGTTGGTGATAAATTGCTAATTGTGACAACCTTCTGCATTATTTTCTAATAATCTTTTTTAATTAGTTGAAATTATCTCTGAACCAACAATCTTCATCTATTAAACAAAGAATATTTTAACTTGTTTGGTTTATTTTTTAAAAACATTGAGTGAGTAAGGCAATAACACTGTGATTTCAAAGGGAAAAATTACAACAACAGACGATAGATAATTCATAAGCTATACAGTGAAAACCAACTCCAAAGTAAAACTACATTAGCAGCCGATAGATATTTCAAAAGCAATGTTCTGAAAGCTGACTCATAAATAAAAAAGGGACAAATCGCCAATTCGTTGCCTTCACATTTTGAGGCTCCGAAACCTCAAGCGAAAACAACAACATGTCTTCACATAACAAATTCAAAGAATGCGTTACGTTCAGATACTTCAAATGTACCCAAATGGTTAATTAGTTTCCAGTTTAATATCAAAAATTATATAAACGCAGAATCAATTCATGAATCTAATAAAAACACAATAAAAAAACTAATTTTGCGTATTTTTAAATATATTATGTAAGAACAAAATCATTTTATAAAATTTTTTTTTAGATGTACTAGTATTAAATTTCTAAAAATAGCGTGTGTGTGTGTGTGTGTAGATTGCACCTTTAGGAGTTAAAAATAACCATGAAAATATTCTGGATTTAAAAAACAAATTTATTTCGGAAGAAAGTTCAGAAAATTGTTTTTCAAAAAGTAATTTGTGAAGAAAATTTCTTGTTCCAAGCTAACTGGGGAGAAAAAACACTAGAGAGAATTACAAAGTTTCGCTGAAAATTAAGTAAATTAAATAAAATTACAGTCCATATTTTCATGGACCATGATATATATTTTTATTAGAATTAAATGCGTTTTAGATATCTAGGCATTGAGTTTCTTTTTTAAAGAAATTTTTATAATCCTAACAAAATTACTAGTCATAAAGTTAGTCACTGATTTAAATAAATACTGTCCAAGAAAATTTCAAAAATTGAAAAAATAAAAGTAAGAAAGTGAATGAAAAGAAAACAGTTTTTTTATATATACAGAATATTTGTAGAGTTTTTTTTTATTTCTTCTGGTAAGTGATTAAATATTATAAAAATATTTCTAAAAATATTCGAAAGCGGAAGAAAATCTAAAAATTTACATTTAAATTTTTGTACTATGTTTCCCGCTTTCCTAGTCATATATTCGTTGTAAACTGCCTTTTACTTTCTTGTTCCCGAATACTGCCTTTTACTTTCTTG
>JAPMOQ010028746.1:441072-452466 GCA_026543055.1 Argiope trifasciata | reverse complement strand
CTGCCTTTTACTTTCTTGTTCCCGAATACTGCCTTTTACTTTCTTGTATACAATTCAAAGATTTGAAAAATAAAACTAAGAGTTTGCATAGAAAACATTTATTTTTTCTTATAGGATATTTTAAAAGTTTTTTTATACTTCTTAAGGTAAGTGATTAAAAGTTATAAAAATATTTCTAAAAATATTCGAAAGCGGAAGAAAATCTAAAAATTTACATTTAAATATTTGTACTGTGTTTCCTGCTTTCCTAATCACATATTCGTTGTGAATTGCCTTTTTCCTTTCTTGTATTCGAAGTATTCAAAGCATTAAAAAAATTGAAAAAATAAAACAACGAGCTTGAGTAGAAAACATTTATTTTTTATATAGAATATTTGTACCGGTTTTTTTTATTTCTTTAGGTAAATAATTAAAAGTGATACAAAAAATTCTAAATTTCTCGAAAGTGGAAGAAAATCTAAAAATTTACATTTCAAATTTTTTACTCTGTTTCTCACTTTCCTTGTCATATATTCGTTGTGAAATGCGTTTTTATTTTCTTGTTTAAGAACAATTTAAAGTATTGAAAAATAAAGCTAAGAGTGCATAGAAAACATTATTTTTATATAGAATACTTGTAAAGATTTTTTTATTTCTTGAAGTGATTTAAAAATGTAACTTTTAATCACTTACTTCAAGAAATAAATTTTTTTATAGCAAAAGATTTCTAAAAATTCTTGAAAGTGTAAGAAAATCAAAAAATTTATATTTCAAAATTTGTATTGTTTCCCACTTTTCCAGTCACATATTCGTTGTGAACCACCTTTTCACATTCTTGTTTTCGAAGTATTCAAAGCATTGTTATCGCAAAAACATTCAAACTCAAGATTAATCTCCACGTTAAAGACCTCCTTGAGTCCGAAACACTCATTTTTGGAATTATGTCTGTTTGTGCATACGATAATTCAGAAACGCTTTGAACTGATCGGGGTTCGGCAACCTGCGGCTCTTTTGATGTAAAATTGCAGATCTCCAGTTCCAGCTTCAACGTAACTTTAAAAAACATAAAGGATCAATTTGCTGAGAGAATCGAGCAATTCCAAACAAAAATGTACTCCCGCGTTCACAGTAAATCCTCTCAATACAAATACAAATGACATCAACATTGAGCCATTTGAAATTGGTTGCTTCATTAGAAAGTTTTGAGGCGACTGCTTCCAATGCTTCATTGTATTAATGTATCCAAATAGTTTTAATGATAGTAATTATCTAAATTGTATTTGTCATAATATAAATGTAGATATTTAATTAGCGGCCATTACGATTCCACATTTAGTTTTATTTTATTCTTATAGATGGTATCAGGGATTCTACTGAAAACCATAAGTCCAAAGTCTAAGACGCGTGACGTCAAGTTTTATAAAAGCTAGCTGTGAACATTCGCTCGATAGACAGCGAGAGTGGGTCATATGTTTCGATATCATAATTATTTAATGCGCAACGGTGGCACATAGTTTTGCCATGGGGCATTTGATTAGACTTCACCCTTGGTGTCATCTAAAGGTTATACTTTTATCTCTACTGTAAATAGCCTGTCCTGTCCTAATTATTAATGTCTTTTCCTTTTAATACTCTTTGCTGTAAATAAATTTAACATTTTTTATTTAAAAGCTTGTTCTCTTTAATCTGTGAACCTAGACACTGATCTGAATGAGGCTGAATAGGCATTTTGTCACATCCATTCTTACATGAATATAATTAATACCCTTCAATATATTACATGATAACAAAATTTTAAATAAAGTGTTAAGAGTTTAGTTTTTTTAGTTTAGTTATATTAACGTCCCGTTTCAAAGCAACACGAGGGCTATTTTGGCACGGACCTCGTAATTTTGAACCACGGTCAGATGACGAGGACGACACCTGAACTGGTACCCCCCTCTCCACACCACGCCACACCAGCGGGAGGACATTTGGCCTGACAGATTTAACGTGCAACAGACCCCCTCACACGACGGATATTCGGTGGAATCGAGTCTCGAACCTGAAACCCTTCGATTCCGAAGCCGAGACTTTACCACCAGGCCACCGCGGCCAAAGTCTTACGAATGAAAACTAATTTAGCTATTAAAAAACTATTTAAGCGCATGTGCCAACCAATTTTCCAATTCCTTAGTAAAAATAAAATATATCTTCGAAACAAAAACATAAAACATACTCACTTCTAATTAAAAAAAACTAAATTGTATTCTATTCGATTACTTCTAACTATTCGTCTAAACTGTCTAATTATTTTTTAGCGATTTAAAAGTTTGACAACCAATATAAAAGCTCTCATTAAATATAGTTTTAAAAACAAGGATTATATTTCGCATAACTCCGATAACAATTTCAGTTCTTCGAAGCAAATAACTAGAAAGATATTTTTTTCATATAAAGGTACCTCCACTACTGTAAAAATAATTTATTATTTCGAGTTGTATTGAAGAGTATATATATCAGTTAACCACTTGAAATTGTTCCTAGAATTTTGCTGATACTTTTTTTTTCATTATTACTAGAAATCGTACATTTAAGAACATGTGTTCAGGTTTTTTTCAAATAGAATAACAAATTTAAGGTATCTGACAACGTTAAAAAGACTGCTTATCGACCACATTGGAGATTTGTTTTTATTGTTACTTGTTTTTTATTGTTCAGAATTTCCTCTCATCAAATCATTTTATGCTTTCTAGGAAAAGAAAGACCAGACCTATCATCCAGAGGATTTTTACGCAAAGGATATTTTTCAGCTAAAATTTGTCTTTTAACTTCAATTTTCTCAAGACTTTCATTTGCATAAATGATCTCCACCGTTAACATATCTAAAAAACTAATATGAAATGGACTAAAATTTCCATTGTTGGTGAGATATTTTTTCATTTATACGTGTTTTTAGAAAAATTAAGTTGTGAATTTGTGGAAAAAATGGCCTATATACGTATATTATTTCACATAACTTCTTTGCATGTCAAAATATTTCTTAGATTTTGGTTTATTTCATTCATCATCACATTCTACAACTTGTGTACAAAGAAAAATGAAGTTGCTGCATCACATTTTTGTGTAGAGTGTTAACCATTTTGATTAAATTTCTTTAAAATTTACGACAAATTTTCCTATTTCACAAAGTATCTTATATTTTCAAATATTTTTTTTTTGTATTTATAATAATTGAAAATGCATCTAAAAAAAGAGCTTTTAAAAAGTTTTTAAAAAAATCTATTTTTTCAAAATTTTTCTTTCGAACGTAGTCTGATACCTTAATACGTGAAACAAAATTTCTAAAAAAATTAACTGCAATAATGATTAGAAATTTCTATACAACCTTAATATATATCAGTTGTGTTTTTCTTGGATTTGAAAATTACATTCGTTTAAAGAAAATTATATTTTGTATATTTATCAGATCGAAATGAAATAATGCCATATTTATCATGAGGAAATAATCTTAGTAACTTACTACTCCTTAATTCTCATATCGTCAACCAAATAAATGGCTATAGCGATCATAAATTTTCTACATACACTGATGGGAAAAAAAAATCCCATCACTAGGAAAGAGCTGTGCTAGATAAACGAAATTTGGTAGGCATGTTTATACATCTGAAAGATGACGTCGATTCAAATTTCGAGCTACGCGCGTAAGTGTGGCGCTAGTAGCGACACTATGAACATGCAAATGAGTTTTGCTTTAAATAAGCGCTGTAAGGTTCGTGATCGTTATTTACAGTTGAGATTTGAGGAAGTGGGTTAATGTTAGTCAAGGATGCCTCTGAGAAGACGAAGAAGCCATTATCAACAGCTCACTGAGTTTGAACGAGGTCGTGTTGTAGGGCTACGAGAAGGTGGGTTTTCTTTCCGCGATATTGCTGAAAGACTTGGCAGGAATGTATCCACTGTGCATGAGTATTGGCGGCACTGGTGAAGGGAAGGTACTGCCTCAAGAAGACCAGGTTCCGTGCTGCCACGTGGTACTACTGAGAGGGAAGACCGTCGGATTCGTCGTATGGCTGTGGCTAATCGTACTGCGTCTGCAGCTAAAATTCGAGCTGCAGTTGGCACCACAGTGACACAACGAACTGTTACAAATCGGTTACTTTAAGGACAGCTCCGAGCCAGACATCCTGTACAGTGCATTCCACTGACTACAAACCACTGCCGTTTGTGACGTGAGCGGTGTCAAGCTAGAGCTCATTGGAGGACGGAGTGGAGATCTGTTGGGTTTTCTGATGAAAGCCGGTTCTGCCTTGCTCGCAGTGATAGCCGTTTGTTGGTTAGAAGGAGGCCAAGTGAACACCCGCTAGTGACCTGTCTGCGGCCTAGACGCACTGGGCCTACTCCTGGAGTTATGGTTAGGGGAGCAATTTCGTATGACAGCAGGAGCAATCTCGTGGTTATCCCATGCACCCTGACGGCAAATTTGTACGTCAGTCTAGTGATACAACCTGTTGTGCTGCCATTCATGAACAGCATTCAAGGGGCTGTTTTCCAACAGTATAACGCTCGCCCTCATACCACGGTTGTAACCCAACCTGCTCTACAGAGTGTCGACATGTTGCCTTGGCCTGCTAGATCACCAGATCTTTCTCCAATCGATCACGTATGGGACATCATTGTACGACAACTCCAGCGTCATCTACAACCAGCATTAACCATCCCTGCATTGACCGCCCAAGTGCAACAGGCATAGAACTCCATCCCACAAACTGATATCCGACACCTGTACGACACAATGCATGCACGTTTGCATGCTTGCAATTATAATTCTGGCGGTTACACCGGTTACTAATGTACCAACATTTCACATTTGAAATGGCTCTTCTCGCCAATGGCTCTACCTGTGATCTTGAAACTTAAATCAATTAAATATGTTACTTAGACAAATGTATTCCTAAAATTTCATTACTGTAAATAATTTTTTCTTGGTTTTGGGATTTTTTTTCCATCAGTGTAGTTGCAGTAATCATATCGGTTTTTAGCATTTGGTATGAACATACTCCAATAGTTTTGTATTATTCCGGTTATACTTTCATTTTCTTGATGCGATTTCTGTTTTTGTTGTAAGGAGAAAATATTTTAATACAAAGCATGGAGAACTAATATTTTTATGTCTCTTAGACCGCAGTGGCCTGGTGGTAAGGTCTCGGAATCGGAGGGTTTCAGATACGAGACTCGATTCCACCGAATAACCGTCGTGTAAGGGGGTCTCTTGCACGCTTAATCCATCAGACCAAACGTCCTTCTGATGTTTTGGGGTGGAGAGGGGGATGCCATCTCAGGTGTTGTCCTCGTCATCTGACCGTGGTTCAAAATAACGAGGTAGGTCCCAAAATAGCCCTAGTTTTACTTTATAACGTTACGTTAAAATAACTAAACTAAACACATATCATTAAGAAATTATTGTCTTCAAATCACGTTTCAAAATAAATCATTATCTTTTATCTGATTTTAAGCTGAATAAAGAAAAATGCCTAAGAAGTTATCTTTTCATTTGTGCTGTCTGAAACGCACACGAGTTAAAAATTTCTTAACAACCCCTGTTTTACGGGACTTGATTGGTTCAACTTACGTTAAATTATTGAATTTCATTATATAATAATCTCATTATCCAACATTTCGTTTCAACCAATATCGATTTTCAATATAAAAATACAATAAATCTAAAAATACAATTTATTGTTTCCGCAATCAGTAAGTTAATAAATTGTTAAGCAGACTAGATCTAGACCTGAAATTTTTGTCTTATTTATTACAAAAACTATATTATTTCCAAAACTATATTTGAGTAAAACTCAGCTGATAATTTAAAATTGTTGCGGAATCGAGACAAATTACCAACATTTAAACATAAAAACAAAATTTGCTTTAAAGTTTTAAATTAAATCGTTTTCTGTTTTAAATTAAATTAAATGTGAAACGGAAATAATTTAATTATTAAATTAATTCTGTTTTTAATTAAATCCGGTTTTTCCCCATTCTACTTATTATATAAACATTATATCCAAGAGCTTATTTTATCAAAACTTAATTGATACTTTAAAATTGATGCGCGATTGAGCAAAACAACATTTTTTTTTAAAAATAAAAACCATATTTACCTTTTAAATTTCTTTATCAATAATATATAAAAAGTGTATAAATAAGAACTGAAGAAAAGTTTTTAATAAGCATATTTAGCGAAGATAATTCGCTTTATTTTTTATATATCCTATTAAAGAACTTTTTGATAAATCACATTATTCCTTTTTATTATGCTTGATAATAAAATGGAATCTTTAACAAAAAACCCGCAAAAAAATTGTCAGTAATCTCTATTTTATCTAACTTGTAAATATTTGTTTCCTCAATTATTTGAATGATTTAAATTAAATTAAAAGATACTGGGTTTTTTTCCTACTTACTATAAAAACATTATTTCCAAAAACCTGTTTTAGCATAACTTAGTTGATACTTTAAAATTGGTGCGGAATCGAAAAATTATCCACAATTTAAAAATAAAAACCAATTAAGCCTTAAAACTGTTTTAAATTGAATTAACGCTACTGTGCCTTCCCTTCTTATTATACAAATATCATTTCCAAGAACACATTTGAACAATGCATAGCTGATATTTTAAAATTGTTGCGCAATTGAACAAAACAACCAAAATTTTATATTATATAAAACTTAAAACTGATTTAATATTTAATTAATGCTACTGACTTTTTATTTTACTTATTATACAAACATTTTTTCCAAGAATATATTAGAGTAAAACTTAGTGATATTTAAACTTGTTGCGCAAAGGTACAAAACAACTAAAACTTGAAAATAAAAAAAGGCATTTGCCTCAAAACTGTTTAAAGTTAAATTAACACTACTACATTTTTTCCTACTATTTATACAAAAAAAAAACATTATTTCCGAGAACCTAATTGAACAAAGCTTAGTTCATACTTTAATATAGTTGAACTATTGAATAAAACATACAAATTTAAAAAATAAAAACCACATTTGTCTTAAAGCTGTTTTAAATTAAATTCATGCTATTTTTTCTTCCTGTTTATAATGCAATCAACATTATTTCCAAGAACCTATTTTAGAAAATCTTAGTTGATACTGTAAGAGTGTTGCGCAATCGAAAAAAAATTAAAATAAAAACCATACTGGCTTTAAAACTCTTTTAAATTAACTTAATACTACTGGGTTTTCATTCACATATTTACTATAAAAACAATATTTCCAAAAATCTATTTCAGCAAAATTTAGTTGATATGTTAAAATTGTTGCGCAATTAAACGAAATATTCAAATTAAAGAAAATAAATACCATATTTTCCATTCAAAATCTCCCTCAATTATAAACGAAAAGTGTGTAAATACGACGGAAGAAAAGTTTTTAATAAGCATATTTAGCAAAAATAATTCTTGTTATTATTATTTATTTATTTTCATATTTTCTATTAAATCCACGAAAAAGAGAAATATTTATAATAAATCGAACTTGTCGTTACATTCCTACTGATGAGAATTTATGTTTAAATAAAAACCATTTTGATCTAACTGTCCCATTAACCGCTATTCTCGCAACGACACGTACACAAAAAGATTTGAAGTAATTATAATTGATATTTACAGCTAGCTGGAACATTTTTCTTCGCGGCTTTTTGTTGCATTTGTACACCATTTTTCATAAAAATATAATAAGAACACATCTTTCCTCTAAAACTTCTTTTCAACTTCGACAGACAGACAATTCAAAAAGGAACTGTAATCGGATTTTTTTTAAAGGCATTTTTTATATTTTTGACTGCTCGTTAAAATAATGGCTATGTTTGGTCGTAAAGATTTTATATTGGTGGGGGGAAAAGTTTAGTATTTCTTTTCTAAGGAACTCATTATAAATGAAAGGAGTAGAGAATGTAGTTGGTTGGGAATTTTTGCTCAGACGTTTAATCGATAGTCCTGCGTTTCTTATCGATAGTTATCGATTGCATCCGTCCCGTAGAAAAAAATGATTGGCTTACTTTTATCCAAGATTGGATTAACATTGGAAATCTTCCGAGAAAATGTTTAGAGAATATTTATTTAAATACATATAAACTCCGATATAAAGAAATTGTTTATTCTGAAATCAATTATAATGTACGTTAAAGTAACAAATATTAAAAATAGAATTAAAACAAAAACGAAATCTACTATTGCAAATTTCAAGTACTCATACGAGAAAATTATTTTTTTAATTATTATTTACCTTAATTTAAGTCAATCATTAGAGTACTGTAACGATCTCTTTCTCTCTCTAACGACATTTTTAAAAACTTTCATTTTCAATTTTTCTAGCTGGCAATCAAATTTTTGGAGCTCAACCAATTTTGAGATTTTAAAAAACCGCCGTTTTTCTAAATTTCGACGCATGCGTAATCTGATCGTCTCGTGATTGTTTCAAATTGGTTTAAACTGGTTAATGAGATAAATTAAGACAATTCGTAAGATTTAAGAGAATATACACTGAAGTGACAAAAGTAATGGGATGACTGTTAATATCGTATCGGTCCTCCTTTTGCCCGGCGAAGTGCAACAACTCGACATGTCATGGAGTCCACAAGTCGTTGGAAGTCCTCTGCAGGAATATTGAGCCATGCTGTCTGTATAGACGTCCATAATTGTGGAGAGTGTGGATGGTGCAGGAGTTTGAGCACGAATGGACCTTTCGATGATGTCCCATAAATGCTCGATGGGATTTATATCGGGCGATCTAAGTGGCCAGATCATACGCTGGAATTGTCCGGAATGTTCTTCAAACCAATCGCGAACAGTTCTGGCCCGGTGACATGGCGCATTGTCATCCATAAAAATCCCATCGTTGTGTGGGTACGTGAAGTCCATGAATGGCTGCAAGTGATCAGCCAGCAGCTGAACATAACCATTTCCAGTCAATGATCGGTTCAGTTGCACCAGAGGACCGAGTCCATGCCATGTAAAAACAGCCCACACCATTATGCAGCCACCACCAGCTTGAACAGTGCATTTCTGACAGTTTGAGTCCATGGCTTCGTGGGGTCTGCGCCACACTCGAACTCTACCATCAGCTCGTAACAACTGATATCGTGACTCATCTGACCACGCCACGGTTTTTCACTGGTCTAGGGACCAGTCGATATGCTCATGAGCCCAGGAGAGTCGCTGCAGGCGATGTCGTGCTGTCAGTAAAGGCAGTCGAGTCGGTCTTCTGCTGTCATAGCCCAAGGAAGACAAATTTCGCCGCACAGTCCTATCGAACATGTCCCTCGTACGTCCCACATTGATTCCTGCAGTTATTTGACGAAGTCTTGGGTGTCTATTAACATTGACCATTCTACACAGACGTCGACGGTCTCGGTCGTTAAGTGCAGTTGGTCGCCCACTGCGCTGTCCATGATGGGATGTGATGCCTGAAATTTCATACTCTCGGCACACTCTTGATACTGTGGATCTCGGAATGTTGAATTCACTAACGATATCCGCAATGGAATGATCCATGCGTCTAGCTCCAACTAACATTCCACGTTCAAAGTCTGTTAATTCTCGACGTGCCGCCATAAATCACGAAAAACCTGTTAACATGAATAACTTGAACACAAATGAAAGCTCTGGAAAATGAACTGCGCATTTATACTTTTTCGCTGCGATACTACTGCCATCTGTATATTTGCATATTGCTATCCCATGACTTTTGTCACTTCAGTGTACATTTTCGGAATCAAGTTGTAATTTTAATTGACGACAAATCGCCAAATGTGACAATCTTCTGCATTATTTTAAAATAAACTTATTTTAATTAGTTGAAATTATCCCTGAATCAACAATCTTTATAGAGTAAACGAACAATAATTTAACTCGTTTGATTTGTTTTTAAAAACCCTCAATAACATTATTTTTAAACGGTAATAACACTGAGATTTCCAAGGAAAAAAGATACAACAAGAGACGATAAATAATTCTAAATCCATACTGTGAAAGCCGACTCAAAAATAAAACTATTTCAGCAGACGATAGATATTTCAAATGGTATTCTGTGAAAGCCGACTGTAAAATTTAAAAAAAGGCATAAATCGCCAATTTCTTGCCTATGTATTTTGACGCTTCAAAAACCCTAAGCGAAAACAGCATCATGTCTTGCATGATAAATAATAGTAAGTTTTAAAATTTATTTTGAAATCAACTTACTATGAAGCGAGTTAAAATACGAAAAATCGAAAGTAAAAATAGTAAACTTCAATGTTTATTTTGAAATCAACTATAATGTGTGTTGAAGCCCCAAAAGTTAAAAATAAAGTAGCAAGTTTAAAATCGTTTTCACTTCCTGTTATATGCCTTTATAAAACTTCATTATTTATTCGAATATCATCCAAGAAAATATTTTATTCAAGTTACAAAGATTTTATTTTAATTACACAACATTTCTTTTCATTTCTTACAGTGATATTTAATGAAAAGGAAAAAAATAAATAAAATTTAAATTAGTTATTAAGATGTACATATTTTGAAGACAAATTTATTAGTAAAAATTTAGTTTCAAATTCTTTAATTTCAAAAAGTACAAAAATTTAAAAATAAAAACAGTGAATTTCAAATCTTTTTCACTTTGTATTTTTATACCTTGTTTGAAATTTGCTGTTTAGTCTAATTTCCTTAAAGAATTCTTTTTTGTTTAAAAGATAGTAGATACTTAAAATTTATCATTTCTTTTATTGATATTTAATGAGAAGAAAAAAATTAATTATCAAGATTTACATATTTTGAAATCAAATATGCTTTGAGTGAAAGTACCTAAAGTTAAAAATAAAAAAGCAAGTTTTAAATCTTTTCCATTTGGTTTTATATGCCTTGATAAATCCTCATCATTTATTCGAACTTTATTCAATAAAATATTTTATCTAAATTACATGTTCTCTTTTAATTTTTATAGTGATATTCAATGACGAAATAAAGATAAAATTTAATTTATGATGTATATATTTTTAAGAATAAATAATATAAATTTTTTATTTATACTTGGTGTAATAAAAATTATGGTGAAATAAAATATCAAGATTAAATGCTTGTACAAAAAGTAGCATAAGTAGCATAAATAAGCTGTAGAATATGTCGATAAGTATAAATAAAGAGATAGTTATTGTTTCTTATGACGTTAGGATGAAAATCACATTAGATAAGAAGGTATTTTATAAAAATCGCTACCCGTTTTAAAATTATCATTTTCCAGTTTTATGTGATCGATGGTTTTAAGGTAAGCCATCAAAATCGGACTCCAAACACGAGTGGACTAATTTCTTCTTTGTGAATTATTCTTCTAAACTTATAAAAAAGCTCAATGTGTGTGTGTGTGTGTGTGTGTGTGTGTGTGTGTGTG
>JAPMOQ010028746.1:419681-440972 GCA_026543055.1 Argiope trifasciata | reverse complement strand
GTGTGTGTGTGTGTGTGTGTGTGTGTGTGTGTGTGTGTGTGCGTGCGCGTGCGTGTGCGTGCGTGTGCGTGCGTGTGTGTGTGTGTGTGTGTGTGTGTGTGTGTGTGTGTTGGCGCTCTACAGGCCAGACCGTTGGACCTACAGCTACCAAATTTGGTACATGTATACCTTGGAGGTCGGGAATGTGCACCTCGGAGCCCTTTTTTCCAATTTTTAATTAGAATTAGAATTATTTAAAATTTAAGCGAAATTTCGACGTTTTTCCGCTATAACTTCCGAAAATATTATCGGATAAACATGATTTTAACATCAATTTAAAGATAAAAAAATAGCTCTCTAATAGTATCAGTATTTTAACATTTAACTAAAAATTCATTACAAATAGAATCTTTAAAGAAGCATTTCAACTATATTTTTCAACAATATATTTCGGACAAAACAATAAAATTTAATCTGCAGGAGCACGTTACGAGTGGAAGGGGAAAAATTATCTTTTATCAATAGGTTGCCATCAGATAGATAAAAACTCAAATTAAAAAAATAAATAATTATTGCAAATTAAACAATTAAAAATGCAATTTTCAGCACGTGTCTGCATGAAATGAAATAAATAAATATGAAATATGTTTTTTTTTCTTTTTAAAAAAAGGAAATGCAAAGAATTTTTTGTGACTTTTACAATATTATTAATTAAATAAATCAGCTTTGTTTAATAATAGAAATACATCTATAAAAAAGTCTAAATTAAGTAAATAGCTGCATAGTATGTAGCACGAGTCTATAAATGCTTTAAAAAATGAAGAATATTTAGCTTTTAATTAAAAAGAGATGAACTTGTGATATCAGTGTTTTAATGTATAACTCAAGCTTCTATTTTTAACGAATTTTTAAAGAAATATTTTAACCAAGTTTTTTTGAGCACGTGACTGGATAAAATAAAATAAAACAATGCCGGAAGTTCAAATGAAAAAAAACTATCATCGCAAATCAAATCTAAAGAAATACAACTTTCAGCATGTGACTGGATAAAATAACATAAATATAAAATGAGATATCTTCTAAAAAGATAAATGGAAGGCAATGGATTCTATGATCGTTTGCAATAGATATATAATTAATTCCATAAATTATCTTTATTTACAGTAAACCTGGTTGAATTTAGACAGGATATGCATTGAAATCCTGACTTAATGGCATATTTCTATAATCGTTTGTAATATCTGTATCATTAATTCAATAATTTTTCCCCTTTTTCGCTTTCTTTAAAAAACATATTTAACATTTTGGCAACATCACCGAAAAAAACATTTTCAATATTTTGGAAGCATAATCGATAAATTGTTAGAGCATTAAACTCAAAAAGTTTTTTCGAATAAAGTTACCGACTCTTTAACTACTAATAACTGAATCTTTTAACTTTAACTATTTCTTAAATTTTGGCTAATGAATATGTGATTTAATTGAAAATTTTAGAACGCATTACTCATGGCGAACCAGCTGGTCGCCAAAGACGGCTAGTATGAAATATAAGAATCATAAAAGCATTAAAATAATTAAAACCCATTTCCTGAGTCAACAAAATTGATATGTCTCCTTTGCATTAGTTTTCGGGGGATTTTTGGATCACGAGGGGTCAATGCTTTTGGACATTGCCCGATTCCTTACAGAAAAAATCACTTATTTTGAAACCTTGCCTGAGAGTGACCCTTGAAAAAGTCTCCAGGCCGGATTCTTTTTCTATTTGTTGTAATTTGATTCTATTGTATTCCTTTTTCACTTGACTTATATTCTTTGTATATTATAGCAGTTCTTTGGCCTAATAGAAGAAAATTTTGAAATCTTCAACTTCAATTTGCTTAATTCCAGATGTATAATTTATACAGATAAAAAGGGATAAGAGATACATCAGTCTACATCGCAACCCAAGAGCAGAGGAGCCAGGTAATAAACATAATTAAGAACGATGATACAATTGATGTGCGTTTACATAAATATCAACATTTTTCCCTTCAGTGGTATTACTACGAAAATTTGAAAGAGATTTCTTTGACATGTATCGATTTAGGCAAGGGAATTTTAGGTATCTTTGAAAGAATGTTTGAAGCATTAAGGATTTTTATCCCATCTCTCAATCCCCCCGGGGAGAAGATGAGATGCTTCCAACACGGTAGTTGGTTCTCCCCACCCTGGAAAGTACAAGAAAAGGTGGTGTCTGGCTCCTTCCATCGATGACGGGACGTACTCCCTACTGAGAGGGCTGTACCGTGGCCGGTGATGGCCATTGGGACTCAACCACAGTTCCCACCAGTGTTTTTATAGCGGTGGTCCGGTCATTCAGTCTTGCGAGATTTTATCCATGTGCCTTAGGGCGGGTCGGAGGTCAGTGATATGACTTTCCTAAATTTACATGGTTCAAAGAATCGTATATCTGGAAGGGTTGTACCGTGGCTGGTGATGGCCCTTAGGACTCGACCATAGTTCCTGCCAGTGTTGCTGTAGCGTCGGTACGGTAATTCAGTTTTGCGAGGTTTTATCCGTGTGCCTTAGGGCGGGTCGGAGGTCAGTCGTATGACTTTCCTAAATTGACACGGTTCAAAAAATCATCTATCTGGAAGGGTTTTGCAGTGGCTGGTGATGGCCCTTAGGACTCAACAACAAAAATTGTTTAAGATTCACCAAAACACAAAGTTCTATTATTAAATGAAGAACCTCACTAAATGTTTGGTTAAGGTATCAAGTACTTTTATTCTCTGGTTATTTTATAATTTTCAACAGAAGGTTTAAAAAGAAATAACGAACTCTAAGTAGGTAACCCCTACACCACATTTAAAATCAGGGCAATTTTTTCTTCAACGGTTAATTTCTTTCTAAATCTTTGATTGGATGGGAAACCAGTTTGAAGTGATCCCCCCAAAACTTTCTTGCATTTTTTCTAATAAACATGCATTTTTTTTTGTTTTGTTTTAGAAATACTTTTGTTATCCTTGGAAACCCCAGGGGGTACCTCCTAATTGAGGATGAGAAATTTCGGCCTGGTGGTTAGATCTCGCCGACCCGGTGGGTACACCAAAGGTAGGGGACCTGACTCCTCCCAGGCCTTTAGGAACAAACCACAGTTCCCGGTAGTTTTGCTGTTACAGCTGTCCAGTCATTCAGTATTATTTATCCATGTGACTTTGGGCTGATAGGAGATTCATTGATATGACTATCCTTTCACACAGACACACTGAGTGTGGGAACCTCCTGATCTCAGCAGTTTTATAAAGTGCATGACGAATTAATTGAATTAAAAAGTAAAAATTGGATAGAAAAATAAAATATTTTGGAATGAATTTAATATGGGTTAAATTAAGATAAAAATTAGGAAATTATCTAAGACTTAAATTAGATTAAGAGGTATCATTATATAACTCAGAGCGCCGACCAAGTTTTAAAGTCTGATATTCGAGACAAAATCTTAACTCTCACAGAAATTCTTTTAATTAGTCAACGAAACGTCTCTTTATATTCTAACCGTCTGAAAACGTCAGTAAAATTCTTTTGGCGTCAGATTAACTTTTTTTTTGACTAAACAATAACATCTGTCTGGTACAGAATGTTTTTTCTAAATGTCCGAATAATAAATACGAGCAAATCAAGAAATATTCATGAACACGCATATAGTTATTTCTTCTCTTCTATTCAGCAGGTGCTTTTTTATTTGGCAAAACTTTTTTATTAGCTGATAAATGTTTTTTTAATCCGATTCCAATAACTAATTTTGATTTGAGTGTGCTCAAGTTCAATAATTAGCTTTAATTTGAGTACTCCATCATATAGTTATGGAATATTAAAACTTCGCATTTTCTGTAAGCTAGGTAGTAGCAGAGATTATTGAGACGAGGTTTGCTAATATTTTCTTTCTGCTTTATTTTTACTTTACATTCGGCATTGCATTTCGCGAAAACACAGATTTCAGCGATTTTGGAATTAAATTTTGTCATTTTTGAGATTCATCCAGTTTCTTTTTTATAAATTTAATCATTTTAGAGCTCATTTAATCATATTCATTTTATTCCTCGGAATTTACGTTCGGTTAGATTGTTTTATAAGTTCAGCTTTTTTTTTTTGTTCAAATCTCGCGTCATGTCTGACTTCTTTCTTTTAGTGAATCATTACTTGTTTGAAATCAATTTTAGTAAATATTTTTGATTTGAATGCTCGTGGCTATTATGGGTATAGAAAATTCTACTGCAAGGAAATGACAATTTTAATGTTTTTTCAACATCTAAAATGAAAAAAGAATATTTTTTCATTATACAATTTTTCTAACAGTCTACCACTGTGAATGAAATTTTTTACTACAATTTCCTTTAATTAATCTGAAACACTCCAATGTGTGGGAAATTTTCGATTAAAATTTTGTTAGTTAATTTGAAATAACCATATTTCACATTGTTAGAATAACAGACCGTCTGGATGGATGGATTTTATGTTCTACATCTAACATGTATAATGAAAAAATATTCTCTTTTCTTTACAGTCTAGCATTGTTCATGAAATTTTTTTACTACAATTTCCTTTAATTAATCTGTGACAATCCAATGTGTGTTAAATTATTGATTAAAAATGTTGTTAGTTAATTTATAATAACCATATTTGACATTGTTAACAGAAGAACAGACCGTCTGGATGGGCGTATCTTCTTTGTTACAAATAATCAAAGCAAAGAATTTAAAAAAGCAATAATATGCTCAAAGCCACTTGAATAAATAAATTAATATCACATCTCTTGATTTTCCGAGAATCTAGAAACATCTTTACTTTTTATGTGTGCCTTGCTGTCACAAAATAAACGGCATTTGCTCCTGGTCCTTGATTCCACAACTAATTGTCTCGGGAGAAACAATTTCAATACTACATTCATCCGTGTTGCTGAGGTTGAACAATAAAAATTGAAAAAGCCAAGATAAAACGCTTTCAACAATGTTTTATTTTTAAATTATTTCTCTCTTATTTTTTAAAGAAGAGAATTTTATTTGAGGCAGAAAATTATGCTTGTCTGGCCACAGATTTTCATTGTTCCGCTTCTTAATTTTGACTGTCGTGTGAAAAGAAGCTATTGTGCTTACATAGAACGCCTTTTCAGTTTCGGTAACCACAAAAAAAACCTTCAGGTTACAAGTCTTTTAAAAATAAATAAATCTTTAAGAATAAATTCACTTAATTTTCTGTTCATCATAATAAATGTTACAACGCATTGAAAATCCAATTACAATGCAAGATTCTTCGATAAAAATTAAAACCAAACGATATACGCGTTTCGGCGTTGTTTTTCATAAAAGCAATAAAAGATGAAAGAATCGTTTTCAACCGTTGACGTCGCAGCTGCATTTTCATTTAGCGAAAAGAAAAGAAACATGTTGTCAGAATTTATTCCATTAACTATTGTATGAGCCCAAGAAATAAAACAAACGACATTCAGTTTTTAATCATTACTCATATCTAAAGAAAACTTAAAAATAACTTTGTCATAGCTGCTTTGGTAGCTGTGGCAACAATTTAAATGCATTGTAGGAACTATACTAGTTAAACGATAGGTATACTTTAGGGTTTTCATATTTATTTCATTTTAGTTCCAGACTGAAACATTTTACCAAGCATGTAAATGTAGATTAAATAATTTTTCTTTTAAATTGTATTACTTATATCCACATATAAAGTTCTTGTAGATTGAAATTGAAAATCATTTTAAAGAAGTATACCATATGGATTTATGTTGCAGGGGATAAAATGTATTTATAGAGCATGATAAATGACGATAGATTGTTCACGTTTTTTCATAATTATTATCACGATGAAATAGATAAATGCTTTTGTTACATTACTGTATTAGCAAATCGGTTGTACTTCTATCTAAAAATGTAAATATTGTTTAAACGATGACAGTCTTATCTCAGAATAGAATATCTTTTGGTAAAACTTAGTCTAGTTTAATATTAAAGTAGACTAAGCAATGATTTAATTAAAATGCCTAATTAAATTAAGCAATGATTTATCTGAAGATTATCATTAGAAACAAATAAAAATATATTTGAATGAGGGAATTTCTTGCAATATAGTAAAATGTTAAGTTAGACATGTGCACTTATTCTTTTTTTTTTTAATCATTTAAAAAAAATTGATAACTGCGAGTATTTTTCTTTACCAAAAAAAAACTGATTTAGAAAAAATGCGCGCTTCTTTCGTAAAAGTTAAAAGAAATATATTTAAGCAAAAAAAAGGTCATTTACGAGAAAGTTAAAAAGTAACATTTTAAACTACTTTTTTTATCCGCAGTAAATCCTTAATAAAAAATTTTTACTCCTTTTGATTTTTCTTTTTATCGATTCTATTATGCTTGCAACTTTGTGTGAATAATATTTCCGAGATATTTATACTTATTGTAATTCAAAAATGAAGGCAATAAACAGTAAATGGTTATCGTGTAATAAAGGAATCAAAATCGAATTAATTTATATTTGAGTGTGACACTGCCAGCGTGCATTTTGAGTTTAATTAAAACTGTCTTTTTGTATAATTATTTCTAACATTCTATGGATTTTATTAACATATGCATCTTTTTCTCAACGTTTTAAAACATTAACAACCATTTACTTCAAATTTCTTTCTATTCATTATTTTTTTTATCTAGATTGACAGTAATAATTTATCATAGAAAAATTAATTTTTTCATTTAATTATAATAAAAAAATTAATTTACTATGGAGTTCAAGAGCAAGAGTGCTTTTGTTATTTCAGTTAGTATAGCTCGAAAATTTGATTGTTTAATTTGCCTTTTTGAAGAATTATTTCTTAAATTATGTTGATTTTTTTATTAATATGTGCATCTTTTTCATAACGTTTTAAAACATTAACAATCATTAACTTCAAATTTCTTTCACTAATTATTTAATCCGAACTAATTCAAATAATTTATTATATTTATCATGATATTAATATTTTATCTTAATTATAATAGATTATATCAAATTAGTTGTTATAATCTATCATAATTAAGATTATATCAAATTACTATGTATAATCTTTTTTCTATCAAATTACTTATACGAGTTTCAAACGAAATGGTGAAAATGCTATTTCGACTAATACAATTTTAAAATATCTCTCTTATTGTTTAATTCGACAAACTGTTTATTTCTATACACTTTCCATTCTTAAAAAACTTTCCGTTCTAAAAGCTTTAAACTTCAAAGCTCTCAAAATTTAATTAAATATATCAAATAAACAAAAGGTTTAATTTTGACCAATTTTTCTTCAAGAAAATATCTCTGACTATATCATAAGTATTTACTGTACAGTTCGTTTCCTCAGAGAAAACATTTTAAAAACATTGATTCTCTGAAACTTAAACACAAACTAATTTCGCTGTGTATTGAAGTGCAAATAAATTTATTATTGCAAATACCTCTAACAAAGTTTGCATTCATATCTAGGAACTTTCTTTCAAACATTTACCAAACTACAAAATTATTTTGGTTTGATATTACACTTCAAAGTCTATTTGCAATTTAATCTAGTACAAATGAAAATTGTATCCCAATCTAAAAGATTTCGTTTAACTTAGAAAACTTTATTATCCAAACTCTGCCGACAATGGGAATTTTTTTAAAAATATTCCTTTTGTTTCGCTGTTTACAATTGAGGTTGCTACAATCTTTGGATACAGATTCAATTCGTTTCAGTTCTTGTTCACAATTTAATTTGTTTCCTTTTTACATTTCGTTTGCTTACATCCTTTTTTTCACAATTTAAACAAGAATTGTTTAAATTTAAGGGCTATGGATTGGGTTTAGAGGAATTTAAATATTTGAATTTAACTAGTTGTTTAAATCATTTAAGAAATAGGTACACTTATTATATGTTAAACAGAAAACCAGCGAAAAGGGGGTTCCATAAATGGATTCCCCCCTCTCCAAATAATACTGTGGACCTTGAGAAAAGCTACGAATGTCTTGCATGGCATTGGCGAACAATACTTACGAAATATCCGAATTTGGCGTTTTTATTGAATCTATAGTAGGAATATGTATTTAAGACTGCTTATATAAGACAGAATGTAACCAAAATTTGCATCGCAATAACAGTAATAATCGCACGAGCCCATACGAAATTTCATTGATTTAAATCATTGCATTTATGAGTTATTGCGTTTACATGCATGAGAAAGTATAGACATACGGTCAATATTTTAACAAATATAGTAAAAAATTTGATAAGAATTTTGATGTATTTTAGATGCTAAATCTATATATCAAATTTTATCCGTCTAGGTCTTTACATTTTATAGTCATCGAGTTCACTTGTACTCGAACAAACAAGTGGACAGACTTTCTCTAAATATATTACGTTCAAAATTTGACAGAAATCTACAAATTTAGTGTAAAGGTAACATACCGAATTTCATTTGAGTAGCTCAAAAAGTTTTTGAAATATCGTGTTCACAGATATAATTTTTAAATATCGAATATAATTTTTAAATACCGAAAAAAAAATTTGAATACCGAAAATAATTTTTTAATATCGAATATAATTTTTAAATTTCAATATAATTTTTGAATTTCAATATAATTTTTAAATATCGAATATAATTTTTAAATATCGAATATAATTTTTAAATATCGAAACATGTAAATTCGAGTTCGAATTTTGTGACGATAATAATACTTCATTTGGAACTTTTGATATAAAAGTAAAAAAAGTAAATTAACTTCCAGAATTAAATAATTAAGTTTGAGTTACATTGTCAGACAGCCAAACGAGAATAAAATCAGGATCAACAGTATCAGTGATATATAAAATGAGTAGTGAAAATTTGTGAATCTTCGTGTTCACAGATATAATTTTTAAACATCGACCATAATTTTTAAATATCGAATATAGTTTTTAAACATCGAATATAATTTTTAAATATCGAATATAATTTTTGAATATCGAATATAATTTTTAAATAACGAATATAATTTTTAAACATCGAATATAATTTTTAAACATCGAATATAATTTTTAAATATCGAATATAATTTTTAAATATCGAATATAATTTTTAAATATCGAATATAATTTTTAAGTATCGAAACATGCAAATTCGAGTTCGAATTTTTTGACGATAATAATACTTCATTTGCAATTTTTATATCAAAAGTAAAAACATTAAATTAACTTCCAGAATTAAATAATTAAGTTTGAGTTACATTTTCAGGCAGCCAAACGAGAATAAAATCAGGATCAATAGTAGCAGTGATAGTAAAATGAGTAGTAAAAATTTTTAATAATCATGTTCACAGATATAATTTTTAAATATCGACTGTAATTTTTAAACATCGCATATAATTTTTAGATATCGAAGCATGCAGATTCGAGCTCGAATTTTTTGACGATAATAATACTTTATCGGTAATTTTTACAGCAAAAGCAAAAAAGATCAAATTAACTTCCAGAATTAAATAACTAAGTCTGAGTTTCAATTTCAGACAGCCAAACAAGAATAAAAACAGGATCAACAGTGACAGTGATGTATAAAATGAATAGTTAAAAAACGTTACTTACCATTCATTGCCATCAATTTCCCTAGCTAAATTCGATATCATTTATCTTGAGAGAAAATTCTGAACATTCGAAATGAAATGAAATGAAACATTTATCGCATAAACCTTGATAAAGACACGAACAAAACAAAACAAAAATTGAATCAGAAAGAAAATAATTTCGCCGAGTTTGGGCAATCGGAATGCACTAACAATTTGCCCAGATAATTCACATCACTATGATGATTCACCACATCCTCGAAACATTGACCTCTGAATTATCTGGGTTTGTTATGATTCACAAAACATTACGAGAGTAAAAAAAAAGCTATACAAAGAGTGTATTGTGAGAGTAAAGAGTAAGTAGCCTCGCTGAAAGGTCGCTGGTGGGGAAATTTGATAACTTAGTTAGAAGACTCGGCTTATATTAATGTGACAGGGTGATGACTGAAAGTAGGGAGGAAAAGGGAACTGTGGACTGTTGGCAGATTATCAAGTAAGTTAACGTCCAAAAATTACTAGGTTTTGTTCTCCGATGGACCTCAGATTAATCATTCATTCCCCACAGATAGGTCTTCAGTTCACGAAGTGGCAATAAATCTTAAAAGGAAATGTGGTTCAGATAGGACGTTACTTCAGCTATAGCGGCCCATTAAATAAAACTTTCAAAAAATGTACGCAAGGATCAAGAAGTCTAATAGGATAAATTATCCAAAAAATGAGCGAGACATCAGAACGGGAGGAAAAAAAATTGCAAATGTCTTTATGAATTTCTAAATTTATTACAGGTTTCTCACCAAGCCTGGCTTTTAATGAGCTCCTTTAGGGCTAATGTGGGTATTTTCGGAATTTGAACAGGCCCAAATTGATCTAATTTTTATCTTATTAGCGATGTTTGCGAGCTAGGAAAACTTTTAAAAAGGAAGTGCTTTCTAAAGAAAAATTCCTGCCAGTTTACAAAGTTATAATTCTTTTAAATATTTTTTACTCTCAAAATGTAATAAATATTTTTTTTAATTATACTTGAAAAATTTGAATTAAAAATGTTATATTGGTATTGCAAAAATACTTACTTATATTTAAATCATTTGTAACATTTATTTAAAAATCTAGTGATTGTTTATTGATTTTTTTAATTCCTTTTAAAAATTAAATAAAATTTTCAAAAAATTTTATTGAGACGTCTAATAGGATAAATTATCCAAAAAAAATGAGTGAAACAACAGAAAGAGAGAAAAAAATCGTAAATGTCTTTATGAATTTCTAAATTTATTAAAGGTTTCTCACCAGGCGAAGTGAAGCCTGGCTTATAAAGAATTCCTTATGGCTAATGTGGGTATTTTCAGAATTTGAACATGCCCAAATTGATCCAATTTTTATTTTATTAGTGATGTTTTCTAGCTAGGAATACTTTTACTTTAAAAAGGAAGTCCTTTCTACAGTAAAATTTCCGCTAGTTTACAAAGTTATAACTCTTTTCAATATTTTTTACTCTCAAAATGTAATAAATATATATTTTTTAAAATTATACTTGACAAATTTGAATTAAAAATATTGTATAGGTATTGCAAATATACTTACAAATATTTAACTCATTTGTAACATTTTTTTTAAATTTAGTGAGTTTTTATTTTTAAAAAATTTATTCCTTTCAAAAATTAAATAAAATTTTCAAAAAATATGAGCATGGACCAAGAAGTCTAACAGTATAAATTTTCCGAAAAAGGAGCGAGACATCAGAACGGGGAAAATATTACAAATGTCTTTATGAATTTCTAAATTTATTACAGGTTTCTCACCAAGCCTGGCTTTTAATGAGCTCCTTTAGGGCTAATGTGGGTATTTTCGGAATTTGAACAGGCCCAAATTAATCTAATTTTTATCTTATTAGCGATGTTTGCGAGCTAGGAGTACTTTTACCTTAAATAGAATTGTTTTCTGAAGAAAAACTCTTGCTAGTTTATTAAGTTATAATTCTTTTAAATATTTTTTACTCTCTTAAATTATACTTGTCAATTTTGAATTAAAAATATTATTTTGGTATTTAAAAAATACTTACAATTATTTAAATCATTTGTAACATTTTTTTATAAATATAGTGAGCTCTTATTTAAAAAATTGTTCGTTCCTTTCAAAAATTCAATCAAAATTTTCAAAACAATTACGCATGGATCAAGAAGTCTAATAGGATAAATTAGCCAAAAAATGAGCCAGACATCAGAACGGGAGGAAAAAAAATTGCAAATGTCTTTATGAATTTCTAAATTTATTACAGGTTTCTCACCAAGCACGGCTTTTAATGAGCTCCTTTAGGCGAATGTGGGTATTTTCGGAATTTGAACAGGCCCAAATTGATCTATTTTTATCTTATTAGCAATGTTTGCGAGCTAGGAGTACTTTCACTGTAAAAAGAAATGCTTTCTAAAGAAAATTTCCTGCAAGTTTGCTAAGTTACAATCTTTTAAATATTTTTTACTCTCAAAATGCAATAAATATTCTTTTAAATTATATTTGACAAATTTGAATTAAAAATATTATATTGGTATTGCAAAAAGACAAATATTTAAATCATTTGTACCATTTTTTTAAAATTTAGTGAGCGTTTATTGAATTTTTTTTTTATTCCTTTCAAAAATTAAATAAAATTTTCAAAAAATATGCGCAAGGATCAAGAAGTCTAATGGGATAAATTATCCAAAAAATGAGCGAGACATCAGAACGGGAGAGAAAAAAATGCAAATGTTTTTATGAATTTCTAAATTTATTACAGGTTTCTTACCAGACGAAGTGAAGCCTGGCTTTTAATTAGCTTCTTATGGCTAATGTGAGTACTTTTAGAATTTGAATAATATTTATCTTATTAGCGAAATAGTTGAGGTATTTTTAAGTTGTTCTTTTTCGTCAAAAACTATATATAGCTAAATGATATTTTTGTTTACTCACTTTGTGGATAAGAGTGTATTTTAGACATGGAAATTAAAATTAACCTCTCAAAAAACTTCTATTTTCAGATAAGCAGATTTACTGAAAAAATTAATGTTTTATTACATATTCAGTGAAGCAAGCATATTAAAACTTAACCAAATTTTATAATTTCAAAACATATATTTTAAAGTTTATTCACATTAATAATAAACATACAAACATATACAATTATAATAAACGTATAAACATATACAAACATTCAGGAAGTAGCACCCTCAAAAATATAAAGCAACTATAACATCCTGTAGGAAGAAGACAGAAGATAAAAATTTTGTTAAATGCGAAAACATCCACAATTTTTAGTAGTTTTCTACATAATCGCAATCATCTAATTCGTTGCGGGTTTAAAACAAATCGTATAGCACTCTTTCGCCTGTTTCAAAGTAAATATAATCAAACTTTACAGAAGTATAGAGAATCTCGATAAATTTTATTTTGATTTAGATTCGGCGATCAAAGAAGGCACAGCTAGTGAAGGATTAAAATTTCGTTGAAATTGTTTTGATTTACCTGCATACCATTTTTAAGACAATCCATCTGGGTAGAGTAAGAACATAAAATAAATAATTTTCTGTAATTAAATCGCACGGGTGAGTCTCGAAAAGTTTCTAGGACCCCTTGTGGGGGAAAAAAATAATCAGTTTTCGAATTTATTCAGAAATGCAAATCCTTATTCTTTCCACAACGAAAGATTCTCAAAGTGTCTTTTGACAAGATTGTTGCTTGCTTACGACACATTTTCCAATCGTCTAATATTTCACTTACTCATTCAATCGTGTATTATTCGAAGTCAGTGAGAGTTTTAACAAGATAATAAAATTGCTTCAAGTCAGTTTGGACTTAAAAAAAACTGTGTTGTTAAGAATTCACCTCGATTAAATTAAGACCCTGGATTCAGATTTCATATTTTGGAGTATATTTTTAAATGAAAAGTCAAATTAATTCCGTTCACACCAGCTTCTACGTGTCAAGTTTGAAAGCTAGAAATCATAAGCCCTTTCAGTTGTGTTTAAAAGATATTTTCTTACACAGAAATACATTTAAATTCTTAAAGAATTCAGGATTATTATAACACCAATAAACGATTGAGTAACAAATGTATAGTTTTGTAAAATAAGAAATGCATCCATACTTTAATGCGTAAGTTAAAGAAATCAAATTAAAGAAAATAAATCAATTAAATTAAACAAATCAAATGAAAGAAAACGAATCAATTAAATTAAACGAATCAATTAAAGAAAATAATTTGATTCTATTCACACCAGCTTCAACGTGTCAAGTTCGAAAGATAAAAATTGTAAGATCTGTTCGGTTGTGTTTAAAAAACATTTAAATTCTTAAAGAATTCAGGATATAATTTTATTATAACACCACCAAAAAATTAATGAATAACAAATAAATAGTTTTCTAAAATAAAATATCCATACGTGCTCTATTTTGTTAATAAATTAAAATGTTGATATCGGACTTCATAATGGCATTTTTATTTTCAAAATCAAATTTGTCACAACAATTTTCTCCGATTCTACAGGTTTTAAATATAGAAATAATAAACCCATTTCAAATGGGCTAAAACATATTTTTATGTTTTCATGGATATTTTTTATGCCCATTTGTTGATTTAATGTCATTTAAAAACTATTCGAGAACACATCGGAAATATATCCTATAATGAGAGCAATATTTGTTGAGAGCAATAATTATTATTAGAGGTCCGAGATATGGATAACTAAAATTATTACGATTCCAATGAAATATTCTTATTATGATTTCTTTTTGATGTTATCCTTTTATACTATGTAAAATTTTGAGTCCTGAGAATTTATGAAGCTGGTCTCAGGTCTCTTATTTTCATCCTTTTTAACACATATACTTACTATCCAATAACATCAACACTTTTTAAAGTTATTTATCCATAAATACTGTTTTCAATTTTATCAGCACACTATTTATTTTTTCATACTTTATACTATTCTTGCCCATTCAAATATCAGAAAGGAATCAATTTATGGTATCGGCTGTTGGGGCAAAAATACGCCAATAAGTGTGCGGGGTTTTTTTTTTTTTTTTTTTTTTTTTTGCAAGTATATGCTTTTAAGTAATAAACATTGAAAGTCATCAATTTCTGTTGTTAATATTATTGAAAATCATGACAATAAACAGCTGCGTTTCTTTGTTATCTAGTGAAGAGTAAAACTTAAAATAAATATTAGGTTCAGTCTTATTCCACCTGCTCTTTTTCCATGATTTACCATCGAATGTATATATTCATGTAAATTTAATAAACATATATACATAGAAATACATAGGATAGAATAAATAGAATGAAGGAATAGAATGAATAAATGGAATAATTAGAACTAATAGAATAATTAGAATAAATAGAATGAATAAACGGAATAATTAGAATAAATAGAATGAATAATCGGAACAATTGGAATAAATAGAATGAATAAACGTAATAATTAGAAAGATAATTGGAATATATAGAAAAATAAATAGAATAATAGGAATTGAAATAAATAGAGTAATTTATGGAATAATAAATAAATATAATAATGAATAAATAATGTTAAAAAACTATTATCCATTCAAACAAGATATTTATGTACATTTTGATATGTGAAACTCTATGGTCTTACCAGATCATATTCTCTTTCAAATGTCTAATGCTTAGCTAAATATACACCTTCGAAGCATATAGTTTATAACTGGTTTAAGGCCACTGTATTTGAAATTATGGTTTAAAAAAAGAACTAAATAAATAGAATAAATATCGTCTGCCACCAAAAATTATCTATATTCTGAATAATTATTATATAAATAAAAACATTTTATACAATCAATTTAATTATAAATGTAGAATTCTATCAGCTATTAAAAGATTCAGGCTTTTAGTTAATAAACATTTGATTTTTTTCATAATTACAATATTTTTATAATAAAGCGACATTTTTTTTATAAATAAAACCTCAATCAATCGTGATAATTGTAGTTACTCTCGTATGCCAATAACACAAACGGGAAATTATAAGATGTGAATTTTTCAGAATAGTTTGTCAGTATTTGACTTAATTGAATAATTCTTCTTACAGTCATGAAAATCATTGAAATATATTTACATAAAATCATACATTCTTTGAATAACTAATACATAAATAAAAACAATTTATATAATTAATTTAATAACTATAAATGCAGAATCTTGACATTTATGAGAAGATTCCTGCTTTTAGTTAATAAATATAAGATTTTGTTTTGTTTTATTTTTGCATAATTTTTTAATTAAAATAACTTTCTTCGTAAATAAAAAAGCAATTAGGATAATTACGGGTTAACAATAACACACAATAAGAAATTATCACGCGTAAATTGTTCTGAATAGTTTGTCAAGTGTTAATTTTCATTTATTTTCAGGTATTAATTGTACAGAATAGTGTAACTGAATAATTCATCGTAAAATCACAGTTTTTGACAATGATTTTACAACTTTTAAAGGATAAACAAAGATTCGCATATTGAAGGCAAGTATGAAGGTCGTGAAATAAAACGTGGATTAGGATCTGCTGTAAAATCTTGATTATATATGCTTCTAATCATTACAGGTCTCTATTAACCGAGCCTGATTATGTTTTTCATATCTTTTAAATAAAATCGTCGAATTTTCGGAAAAAGGTGTGAAAGTCGGCACTTTAGATTATTTTCATGATGTGGAAACTTAAAAGTTCCACACCAAAATCGATCACACACAACTGGATAAGACAATGTCAAGGCATGTAAATATCATTAACGGAAGGTGTTTTATGAATTTAAAAAGTTATTTGCTGAAAAAAAAAACAAGTTTGCGTTCATAAACTTTTCAATATTGATATGAATGTATTCCGTGCATTTTTTTTTACAAAGAAAAAAAAAATGGAATTGCAAACATATCATAAGGCTCGCAATGTCATGTTAGTAACATTCACGAATCAGTGATCTTATTAAATTAACCCTTTGCACTCGGAAAAGTATTTCAATTCATAATTATTCAACTAATATAAAGATTTGTTTATTGCTCTGAAATGAAAATTATTGCTGAAATTATTGTTTAAGGCTCGCAAAGTCTTGTAACGAAAAGTAGCAAAAATTAGTAACATTCACTAATCAGTGGCCTTATCAAAATTAAGCATTTGCACTTGGAAAAGATGCATAAATTGATAAATGCATAATTATTGAACTAATACAAAGATGTGTTTATTTCTCTGAAAAATAAATATACATAATTGTTTCAAGTCAAATTGCTTAGAAAAATTAATCTACCTCTTATACCATACTGCAGTCGTTTTTAACAAACAAAATTGAAAATAACTAAATAAAACATCGAAATGATGCCCTGTCTTGAATGGTGAGGATTAAATATTTCAAAAAGTGATGAAAAAAGTTTAAAATATAATAAAAAAAGTTTGTTTATACTGTATACGTGAGGGGTATTATTTTCTTATATTATAAAAAGACAATTTTAGAAATATTTCTGAAAGAAAAGTTCATATTTCTAATAAAAGTTTTATTAATCAAGATTTCGATTATCTAACGTTTGAAACTGGGTTTCAAATAGAATATAAATATTTAGAGAAAATTACTTCAAAAATGATGCACTGTCTTGAATGGTGAGAGGGAGGCACCTCTCGAGTGCAAAGGATGAAATATTTCAAAAAGTGATGAAAAAAATTGATACCGAATAAAAAATTTGTTTATATAGTATACGTGTGGAGTATTATTTTCTTTCATTAAAAAAAGCCAATTTTAGAAAATAGTTTTGAAAGAAAAACTAATATTTCTTATAAATGTTTTATTAATCAAGATTTCGATTATCGGTCATTCGAAACTGGGTTTCAAATAGAATATAAATACTTGAAAATATTTCCAAAAATGAAAGCCCATTTCGATTTTTAAAACACAAATACTTAATCTCCTTTGTAAAAAAAAAATATGGGAAAGCTTCCAAAACTAAATGAATATTTCCGAACTTTTAGTCTCTCAGCAAACAAAATGGAGCAAACTATTAAATAAAATAATGTCAGGTTTTCAATTTTTATGCAAAACTTCGATCACTGTGCAGCTATTTATCCCGCGAAGTGGGTTTAATATTTCGTTTTGAATGATTCGACGGTTGATTTCTCTATTTGGAAAAGAGTGGTCTAGAATTTCAAACTTCTCTTTCAAACCCTCATTCAGTTCGTTCTCCACCTCTTTGCTTTTCATTCCGAGTATTATTAGTAATATAACACCTCAAAGACTTGACAGAGTTTTAATTAATTGCACTCAAACTCTACTCGAGGATTAGAAAGATGTTTATTTTATTTAGCTTTTAATTAGTGCAAAGGCAAAGGATGAAGTATTTAAATTAAAGCTCACGTTTCGGGAAAAGTGTGAAGCTTTTATGAAGAAAACAGCGTTGAAAGTCTTTTGTTCGAACTTTGTAATAGTCATATATTTGTGGTACCGCTTTTAAACTTTTCGGATTTCACTAAATAAAGTGGCGAGGTTAAATTGCTTGACAGGCTTGTATTGAAAAATTTAATGAATACAGTTATCAAATGTCGTGAAAAGGAAAATAGAAATTGCTTAAAATATTAAGCCTTCACGTACAATAGGTGTTTAGTGACATAACGCAGATGTTTTAATGGTTATGCTGATTGCTAACCGCAAAGAAAGAACAATGCGTTTTGATTATATCAAAACTAAATTAAAAACGTTTTAGCAAAACGGAAAATTTTAATTAAAGGAAGTTTGAACCTTTATTTCATCCAATTATGGTGTTTCAAATTTCGTAATTTTAAAATTATTTTGAAATAAAATGCTAAAGCTTTAAATTATAAATATTCTCAAATAAACCAACAAAAAACTACTTATATTAAATATCTGTCTGGAGTTTATTAATTGTTTTATATTTTTACTAATTCATTAAATAAAGAAATTCGGGCTCTTTAATTATTTAACTTACATTCATCTAGAAACATTTGATAATATATTTTTTCTTGTGAAAAAAGTTGAAGCAGTTTTTCATAACAAACGTAAGGTTAGTCAAACATCTGGCAAAGGAAGTTCAGTTTGTGTTTATTTTGTTTAAACGAAAGCGCCATGTATGTTGAATAAAACTTCTAGTTGTCACAAAGAATGACTGTCATAACCATATGCTACTACATTCAATATCACCGATCATTCTTGATTCTTATTAAAATAATGGTTTCGAAATACATTTGGAAATGAAGTTCAAATATGAATTCAAAATGAAGAAAATTTATATACATTTTTGCTTTCTTATTTATTTTATTTGGGGAATGTTTTTTATTTAGGGAATCACATCAAAAGACGGTTGCTTTGAAACCAATGGATATTGATTATTGAATGTAATATACTGCATTTGTACACATTTTGTACTTGTACATACGTACTGAAAATGGATAGTAGCTTAACATACCAGACTTTAAAAAAATTACCCATTTACTAGTACAAAAAAATAATTGAAAGAAGGAATGTTTCCTTGTTAGAAATAAAAATTTATCAAGCATTTTCTTTCATTCAATCAATCAATGATAATACTATGTAGCTAAAACCTATTGCAGGAAGGTGCTTTCCTGCTCAGAAATAAATATTCATCAAACATTTTCTTTCATTAAATCAATCAATGATATTACTGAGTAGCTAAAAACGATTGAAGGAAGGAATATTTCCAGTTCAGAAATAAAAATTCATCAAACATTTTCTTTCATTCAATCAATCAATGATATTACTGTGTAGCTGTTTATCATGAACTAGCAGCTAGATTTCAATATCATGCTAAAATGTATCATAGATGATGCCCCAAAGTCAACGCAAGAATTGAATCTGCTGACATTCGTGCAGTAAAATATTGGTAACCTTATTATAAAACAGTTTGACATCTGATAGTTTAAGATAGTAAAAATGGAGCGTTATACGATAGAACAACGTGTTATCATTTTTGAACAATATATCAAAAATAATGAAATTCTGGCTGTCGAAATTTTGAAAATTGCCCCCTATATCATGTGATTTAAGAACTCTGTTTTAAGTAATTTAATTTTGGAGTTATAAGGAAATTCTAGTGGCCACAGTTCGAAATTTTTAAAATTGCCCCCTAGATCATGTTATTTAACAAATCTGGATTAATTTTAAGTTAGTTAATTTTGGATTTATTTGAGATCAATGCTCTATGCCAACAAATATGGCTACACTGAAGGAGGAAATTCAACGATGCATTTAAAAATTCAGCCACATTTATGCAAAATGGTCATAGAAAATTTCCATAAAACAAAGCGTATGTAGCAAACAAAGCCATGAAGGCCATTTACCGTATGTGTTATTCCATACATAAACTTATCCTGTGTACTTAAGATCTAATAAAATTACAGGAATGTAAAGATGAAAACTTTTATATACTTCGAATCTTGCATCAGCACATTACTCTATCGTGTAAAGCTCTAGTTTTGCTGATCTTAATCTATCAGCTGTCGAATGGTTTTTTTAATAGGGTTGACAAAACTTTGCTGCTCGAATGGAGGCAAATTCAAATCTGACGTTAATTTTGCGACACCCTTTATCATCTGCTTTACTTTAAAAATACGAAATAAAGCAAATATCGTCTGTTTTATTTCAAAAAAGACGAAATAACGCAAATATCGTCTGCTTTATTTCAAAACGAAATAAAACAGACATCATCTGCTTTATTTCAAACATACAAAATAAAGCAGATGTAGATAATCTATCCAGGTCCTTTGCTTCACTTGATGTGTTTTGTCAGATGTGCAACATTTTGATTTAATAGAACGATACGATATTCTTACATTAAGATTTATGATGTCTTCTTTTATGAAGTCTAAGATTTATGAAAATTGCCCCCTAGATCATGTGATTTAACAACTATGGATTAATTTTAAGTTAGTAAATTTTGGAGTTATAATGAAATTCTAGGGGCCGAAATTTTGAAATTTGTCCCTTAGATCATGTGATTTAACAACTCTAAAATTAACTAAGTTCAAAGAGACGACAGAAGCTGGTCATATGACAAAGTCACGAATTCTGCACGTGTACTAATCCAAACAAGTCATAAAAACTCCACCCCACATTCTCCCTCCCTCAGCCATGTCATCTTTTCCGGTATCTACGCCACAAAATACATCATCTGTAATTGAGACCTGCCCTGATAAACTAAAGAAAAGTTTAAAAGAAGCCGAAAGTAATATTAGTAGATTCTTAGGGACCCTGTAACCTCGGCAAAAACATCAAAAGGTCAAAGTCACTAGCAGTAAGCATGAAGAGGGTTTCACGAATCAACTCGTTGAATTTTTGAGTAACGTTTACTAAAATAAGTTTTGTTGTGTATTTTTTCAAATTATTTCAGTAAAAGTAACTCAAAAATTTGACGAGTTGATTGAATAAATAGAAATTTAAATAGAGACATGTTTATTTATTTAACTGACGACCTATAATTACGAAACGAAATGTCTATTTAGTTTATATTCCTTCATGTTTTCTTTAACCATTTTTCAATCCTTTGAAAAATTTTGAAGCCACATACATTTAAAGAGCATTCTGTTCTCTTGGGTAACGGAACTACACATTAAATAGTGGATTTTAGATCAATCTTTGTTAAGATTCCATTGAATTTAAAATATGATAAATATCAGAAGAACATGATATCTAACTAACGACCTATGATTACGAAACGAACTATCTATTT
>JAPMOQ010028746.1:399233-414022 GCA_026543055.1 Argiope trifasciata | reverse complement strand
TTATGGAACTTTTAAATTTACCATACTTATTATTACTTTTGTTACAATTAGACTTTTACTAGCAAACTACATCATTAGTACAGAACAAGATAAAAATGCTAATGATATCCATGTTTGTGTATATTATAAGACAGAATACTTGCATGAAGAATGTTTTTCAGCATAAAAGAAATTATGGAAACTTCTTTCATCAAATTTTATTTTTAAATTTCATTTTAAATTCATAGAGCTTTTGAAGCTAGATAAAATCTGAGCTTAGTTATATAAACTGCATGCATGAAAAATGTTTATTGGCTTTATATATATAGTATCTTATGGAATTTTTATACTATATATTTGATACATTTGTTAAAAATAAATTCTTAAATTTTATTTTTAATTCATCAAGAATTTGAAGCTACGTACAATCTATACTAAGTTATATTAACTGTATACAAGAAAAATTGTTGTCCGCATTATATAAAGGAAAGTAGAGAGTTTTCACAATCGAAATTTTATGTTGGAATTGTGAAATAAGCTTTTAAATTTCATTTTAAGTTAATCAAGCTTTTAAAGTCATTTATTGTCTATAGTTAGTTACGCGAACTGCATACCGGAGAAATGTTTGTTAGTATTATAAATGAAAATATGGAAATTTCATACTTCATTTTTTATGATACATTGATATGTAAATTTTTAAGTTTCATTTTATATTAATCAAACTTTTGAAGGTATATACGATCTGTACTTAGTTTTAGTAATTGCATGCATAAAAATTCTTTAACTGCATTATATAAAGTAACTTATATAAACTTCATATTTTAAATTTCAGGATCCATTTTTTAAATAATTCTTTAACTTCCATTATAAATTAATTAAGCTTTTGAAGCGATATGCGATCTAAGCTTTATCATACTAACTGCACGCATCAAAATTCTTTGCCGGCATTATATAAAGGCAATTACAGATATTTCAAAACTTAAAATGTTACGATGTATTTGTGAAATAAATTTTTAAAATTTCATTCGAAATTAATAAAATTTATTAAAAGCTTATTCCGCAATTCCAACAAAAATTTCGAACGTTAAAGTTCCCTGCTTTTCCTTTATACGACCATTTTTCGTGTATACAGCTTATAAAGCTATATGCAACCAGTTATACAAACTGCATGTATGAAAAAAAATTGTAGGCATTATATAAAGGATATTACCGAAACTTCGTTCTTAAAATTTTATGATTCCTTTGTGGAATAAATTTTAAAATTTCATGTTAAATTAATAGAGCTTTTGAAGCTATATATAATCTATACTTAGTTATACAAACTGCAGACATGAAAAATGTTTGTGGGTATTATAGAAAGAAAATTATTGAAATTTTATACTTCAAATTTTATGATGCATTTGAGAAAAAAATTTAACTTTCAATTAATCGAGCTTTTCAAGATCTATACTTAGTTATACTAAATGCATGCATGAAAATTCTTTTATGGTATTATATAAAAGCCATTATGGAATTTTCTCGCCAAATTTTATAATGCAATTGTGAAATAAATCTTTAAATTTCATTTTAAATTAACAATCTTTTTAAGCTATATGAGATTTATACTTAGTTAGACAAATTGAATGCATGGAAAATGATTTTCAGCATATATAAAGAAAATTCTATGCATTTGTGAAATAAAATTTTAAATTTCATTTTAAATTAAATGAGCATTAGAAGCTATACTCGATCCATAATTAGTTATACTAACTGCAAGCATGAAAATTCTTTCTCGGCATTATAGAAAGGAAATACATAATTTCAATTTTTTAATGCATGTGTGAAATAAATCTTTAAATTGCGTTTGAAATTTATCAAACTTTTAAAACTATAAATAACAAGTTATAATAACTGCATGCCTGAAAACTGTTTGTTGTATTAAACAATATATATCTAATACTATAATACGAGGAATGGTTGCCAAGTCGAAAATCGCCCCAGAATTAATAAACTCCGGTAAACTTGGGGGTCTGGGGTGTTTGGCCACGAGGAATCGATTGGCGCCGGTTTTGAAGCGCTACGGTCGAGCAGTTCGGAGTTACAGATAGGATATTTTCAAACTTTATTAGTTCGCCATAATGGCTACTTAAATTTTCAAGCGGTAACGTGCTGCCATCTATAGCCAATATGGCGAACTAATAAAGTTTTATGTTTATGCTGTTATAGGTTTATAATATGTTTCTTATGTATGTATATATGTTTGGTTTTTCTAAATAAATTTGTCAAAAATATTGAACTTCAACACACTTCAATCTTTACCTTTACTTTGCCTTTGTATAGAATAGTTCCCTTTCCAAACTCTAACTTTGTTTAGAATAGTTTACAATGGTGCACTTTAACCGGTTATCTTTTCACCAATGGTTTCACAAATTTTCTTATGGCATGTATTGTTTTGATAAATCACAATTGAAAATTTAAATCTTCGAGTTAGCTTCGATACCTGTTTTCTCCGAGCGGAGCTCGGTTACCCGCTGGTATTACGTAAAAGCACAGATCAATTATGTTTTTTATTAGCTGAATATTGTTTAAAATTCTAAATAATTGTATGTTTACATTTTTCATTCAAAATATTATCTTTTCAGATATAATTCTTTTATTGAATGGATATTACCTAGCAAACTACAAAAATTTTAAAAAGTAATACCCGATATCGAGTTCAGATTTTAAAATCACATTATAATTAACTTATTTAAATATGACTATTGAGAAGTAAAATAGAATTATAAATTTAAAGATAATTTCAGAAATCCATTTTATATAAAAATTGTCATAATTAAAATTTGTTTGTTGTTAAATTTTTAAAGAAAGCTCTTAAAACCCAATAGATTTTTCTTCTCAATGTGTGATATGATTGAAAATATATATCCTCACAATTATTTAAGAGGAACAATTATTCACAATCATACAACAATATATCAATTTCCTCTATAATATTAGAACAAGATTTAAATCTTAACATAAAAACTCCAAAAATAAAACTCCGAAAAAAACTTTAAACTAGCATATAACAAAATATCTTTGTGGTGAAATTTTTTTAAAGTTTGTTTTGATATGATTTTCTCTTTAAGGATTATTATACCCTCTGATTACTTATTTTGTAAAGAACCCACACTTGTAAGGATCCTTAATTAACTAGAGCATGTGCCGGCCAAGATGTGCTGCTCATAACATCTCAGAAATGACTTTATAAATTGAAAAGAACGGTTCATGAATGACTTTGCAACTTAAAAAATAATTGTAAAATAAAATCCCATGCACATGTTAAAATGCTTAAGGTATACGCCTACACAGAAAATCCATTTTTGACCAAATCATAATTCTTTTTAGTTTTATCTGAAAGCCTGTTTTTTTTTACAGTCTAAAAACAGTTTATTTTTTTATTTATGAGGTGATTAGAAAGGAATTTAAAAACATTTTAATAGAATTTAACAGCTGAAAAGGAAACTGTAAACAATACTACAAATAATTTTTTTTTCAGTTTTTTTTTAATTTTTTTATGTATTTTTCTATTTAATTACTTTTACCATGCATTAAATATTCTTTTAGAATATTCTGAGTAAAGTTTCTCCGTTTTTAATGACTTTGTTGCAAATTTTGAAAAATTCTGAAACACATAATTATCTTGATTTTCCATGAATGCGTTTATTTTTGAAAATAAACGAGTGAAAAACATTTAAATCATACTTATGACAGATATTACTTAATAATAGTACCTTCAGGTTAGTTCAGAAATTTACAAATTACAATTCAAAAAAAATATAGAAATCTACTGATATTAGTTCCATAAGAGATACTAATCGATATAAAAAAAAGAATATCCAGAACAGGAAATTTAAAAATAAACTTAATTACGCTTCAGAAAAAGAAGAAATAACCTACTTTTCTAGGTAATTTTGAAGAAAAACCTTTCTTCTTCTTAATGAGTAAAAAAAATCAAGAATTTAAAAACAATTTTCTCAAAATACGATTTTTCAAAAGCATTTCCTTATTCAATAGTAATTACTAAAATGTTATTAAAATATCATTCAAAAATTTGTTATACAATTAATTTATACTAGGGAATGAACGAAAAAGATTTTTTAAGATTCTTAAAAAAAATCAACATTCAACATAAATCTCTGATTTTACATAAAACTCTTCTTAGAATTTTGAATTACTTCCAAAATTTTGCTCCAATACAACAAAGATTATTATATATCATTCCCGTCATTTGTTTCTTATTAAAAGTGTCTAAAAAAGAGAAATTTAGTGAAAAAAATTCTAATTTTTCTCAAACATTTTTTAATAATTAAAATTTCAAATATTTTTAACTAATAATTTTTATAGAAATATTATTTTAAAATCGAAAAATATTGCCTCAAATATCATTATGTAAAAAACGTTTCCGAACGTAGCTGAGGCCTTAATAAATAAATATTACTTGTATTTTACGTTATATGTCAATATATAGTAAAATTTAATTTTTTCTCCCTTTTAATGGAATTTTCTCTATTTATAATATGCACAAACATTAAAATCAAAACTAATCATTAAACTAGGAATAAAATAAAAAGAAACATCCATTAACAGGAAATAAATGCAATGCCAAATATAAACTAAAAATAATACTGAAAAAAATATTACCAATAACCATAAATTAACTAGCATAAATATAAAATTATAAAAATTGCAGATCTCAACTTATTGATCTTTCAGCTGCAATCCAGCAAGAAAAGCATAAAGTATGAAGTTTATGATCCTATAACTAATTTGTATTCATAATTAAATTTATTCACATTTATCATTCAGTTCAGACATTTAAAAAGTTCTGACTGAGTTTCTAGACGCAAAAACATAAATTGGAATTTGCGCATCTGATAATGACGCAGATCAAACGATATATTTTTAAATCTGCCCACGTAACAGATTTCTTTGACTTTTTCTATTATCGATATCATTTTCTTATCTTTCTATCTTTAAAAAAATGAATTGTCAAAATATTATTTATGTTTGATGAATATTAAAATTTGTGATAATCAGAGAATAACGTCGCTTTCTTTATTTTTTTATTTAATACAGTATTATTACGGTTTTATTAAAATATTCAATACAAAAATAAGAAATATTATGTTTAGAAAACAAAAAAGGTTATAATGTAGATGTTACCATATAAAAATTGAACGGCTAAAAAAAATTCTCCTATCATCTTTTTATGCAATAAAATTTAAAATTCTTTGAAAACAGCATAAATACAGAATAAACTAAGCTAGCTCAAGCAGAAATACAATAATTTAAAAATGGGAATTATAGAACTTATTCTAGAAAACGAATTAAAACTTATTAACCTTAAATCGTTTTTTCAACTTCACTCTAATATAGCGAAATATTATGAAGTACTAATCACCGTGTTCAAATGTCACCTCAAATGTTAGTATTAAAATGCTATGAAATTTGGATAACTGAGACGTTTCATGATAGAAATTCACAAGTTCTTTTTTTTTTTTAATTTACCTAATTTATCCCTCCTCTACAGCAAAATACTGCTTTTAATTGTGCAATAAGAACGACGATTAATATTATTCGAAAACAATAGTTCTAAAATAAGAAGATGAAAAAAAGGCGAAAATTCCATAACAAACCATAACATCCGCCATGTTCGTACATCAAATGATTGCATTAAAAGACTATGAAATTTTGATAACTGAGACTATTTATTTCATGATAGAAATTTATGTTCTTTTTCAGAATTTACCTAATTTATCCCTCCTCTACAGTGAATTACCGCTTTTGTGTAATAAAAGAACACGGTTAATATTATTTCGAAAAAATAGTTCTAAAAGAAGAAAAAAAATGACGAAAATTCATACAAACAAATATACAAGAAATTATCACATCAATCCATAACATTACTATCCCCAAATACCAGTACATATTTATAATTATTATAACACGTTTAAAGAACAAATAATATACTTGTTTAAAACACTGTTTCAAGCTCCGGAACAGAAACCCTCAATCTCTAAAAACATCTGCCTTATTACGAACCAAAACCCAGCGAATGAGAAGGCTATTGTTAGATTCCCAGTGTTTTCACAAGCTGCTCTCTGTACATTCTTTCAAATTGAGTCACTAAAAGGCTGATTGTTTAGCTCATTATCGAATGAATCATGACACATTCTTTTATAACTGATTTTATTCACATTGAGCATCAAACAACTATTCTTAGCGAAATTTAATATGAACTAATATAAATTATAAATGTCAACTATATGTAAGAGTTTATGAATTATACTTATCATTTAACCTGAAGTATGGGAGTTATATATATATAACATAGTTGCAGTATTTTCTTCTCAGATTAATAACACCCCGCAATATAGTTGCGAATTAGATAATTAGATTTATCGAATTAATTATTAGAGACCTTTATTAAATAAGCGGAGAATCCATCTGGTTAATATTTCAGTAATTACATATTATCCGCACTTGGTTACTGATAATGAAATTTATTTATTTAGAACGTGAGATCATGTTGAAATATATTAATGCGCATAAGCTAATTCTAGGGAAATCTTTTTAAAAACACATCAAATTTGATTAACTGTTATTTGTAAAAGAAACATCACCCACATAAATATCGGAAAACATTTTTCTTCTTTTTTTGTGATTTTTATTTAATGCTTCTATATGTTTGTGATAATTCTGTGTTAAATTATTACTAGATAATGCATTCTATTTTAGGCATTATATTAGTTTGAAAATGTCATGGAATTTTAGAGTTAAACAATTTTATTCGAGGCAATCGCCAAGAATTTCACTTTTAATCTAAAGATTTAAAAAAAAATTGAAACCATCTGTTGTGTGTGTGTGTGTGTGTGTGTGTGTGCGTGTGCGTGCGTGCGTGCGTGTGTGCGCATGCATGAGTGAGTGTGTGCGTGCGTACGTGAGTGTGTGTAGAGAGATCTCTTAATCTAATTTTAACCCTAATTTTATCTTGATTTAATCCATATTAACTTCATCTTGAAAAGCTCTCTCATCTCCTGATTTAATTCTTAATTTTAAATTAATTGTCCTTAACAAGCGCAAAGAAATTCTTTAATATTTATATTAAAAGTGAAATTTGAGGTAATTAGTTAAAAAGTGTTCAACGTCACTGACTTCAGCATTTCCTCACGCTCCGAGAGAAGGTATAAAACTCTCTAATGCTAACAACATTCTTTTAAAGATACCTAAAATTCCCTTTCCTTAATATACTGGTGTAAAAGCAATTTCTATCAAAATCTCATTTAGTAAAATCACTGAAGAGAAAAATTACGCTCTCTTTTGCTCTTGTGAAGCAATGTAGTTTCACGCATCTTTTATTATCTTTTGTTTCTTATTACGCACCCCAAGATGAAATAAATCGAAATTAAAAATTTTTTTAATCACTTCTTCTCGATCCAGCATCTGTTAAAACGCATTTATATGCAAGAGTGCATGAAAAAGACGCTGCATCAGTCTACATGGGGACACAAAAGAGACAGAAATGTGTCCTTTCAAGGATTTTACTCTGAAATTCTGATAGGTGATTCTTTGAACTATGTCAATTTAGGCAAGGGAATCTTAGGTACCTTTTTAAAACAATGCGCAAGTTTTGAAGATTTTTATTCCTTCATTATTAGCCTGGAAACGAAGGAGTCGGCAATTTTATTAAATGTGTGTTAGAAATAATTACACTAAAAATTTTAAATTGGATAAAGAAAAAATAAAAATAAAAATTAAGAAATTAATTAGGCTTTAAATTAAAAGATATCATTACATACGTATGTACTTGTTTGTTGCATTTTCCCCAAAGCTGTAAATTCTTCAAAATGTCGAACTCAAGGCATATAATCTATGTAATTTCTTTTTTTCTCAGATTAGATCGTTTTTGTACAAAAATTATTTGACGAAATCAAATAATTTTGTTGCGCTCGCAGCAAAATTATTTGGCTTCTTAATGCTTAACACATCGGCATATTGTATTGTCACAACTTGAAGTTGACTTAAAGTAAATGGATTTAAGTACGTAGCATTTAGCATCAGGACAAACAAAAATATTTGTTAGTGGTCAATAGTTGCCAATCGAGTTACTTTTAGTATCACGGCTAATAAAAATATTTGTTAGTCGTGATACTAAAAATAACTCGATTGGCAACTATTTTTTAAGTCTGATTTCTGTTTAGAAAATAAATTTGGAACTAAATGTTATAAATGGATATTTAAAAAAATTTGTTTTTTGATTAATTGATTTCATCCTCCATTTTCTCCGAAAAAAAAAATATAAATCTCTAAAACTATATTTTATTCATTTTACTTCTAAAATCATGAATCTACCCAGCCGTAAAAAAATAGAGATTCCTAAAACAGTAGATATAAATATTTTATTGAATTAAAAAAACAAATATGTATTTATATTATATAAATAAAAAATGTTAAATTTTTAAATAAAAATTAATATAATATTTTAATATTTTTAAATGTAAATATTTAAAAAAAATAATGTAAATTTATCAGCTAACAAACCGAGTATTTTTAATTTCAATTTTATTACATTTCTTTGCCACTATTTATAATATATGTAGCTTGATTCTTAAGGGAAAAGTCTCAAACCTTGAATTCTGACCACTTCATGAAATTGACTTTTTAAGACAGGTTAAAACTAAATGATAAAAAGCAAATAAAAGTAGATTTTTTTAGAGTTAGAAGTAAAACAATAATTTTAATTCCTTCATTTTCTTCTTTGTTATTACTTTAAGGCATTTTTCAATTTTTATTCACCTGGTTCACTTTGCATCTCCTTAAAATACAATTACAGTCAATGTACTAACTTGAAAAAAGTAAAATAAATGTTGTTATTCTGAGGCAACTGAAAGGAAAGAAAAATCGCTTATTTTTAAATAATTTTAATTTTATAAACTAGATCAATCAAAAAGCTAAGCTATAAGGAAACACCCCGTATTCAACTAAAAATATAAGCAAAAAGGTTTCAATTTTCGGGATTTCAGAGCTTTTATTTTTAAAACTGAGTGTTTAATATCAGTGAATAAATTTCAGTCAGAAGTTTAAAAATCGTTATTGTACCTAATCTTTGAAATAATTTTATCGATTCTGAATTCAGAAGGCGTATTAGTATTTTATTCTTAGAACTTAAAAGAAAATCAGAGAATTGCTTTTTATGAATAAAAATATTTTAATATGTTGCAATTCTAAAAATAAACTTAAGGATTAAATGTTTTTAATAAACACATTCAACTGAATTTCTATTAAAAATTGCTCATACGTAAAAATTTGCAAAAACATCGAATTTCAATTACTGAATTATTAATTAAAAAATAAAAATTCCACACACGACGAATTTATAAATGTCTAAATTTGGAAAAACATCAAATTTCAATTACTGAATTATTAATTAAACAATAAAAATTCAACACACAGTGATTTTATATATGTCTAAATAAGAAAAATGTGAATATCTCGATTCGAAAATAAAGAATTGTACTTAAATTATAAGAAAAATTTGAAAAATATCGTTTTCATTCTTCTAGGTAATCTAGCTATACATCAAGACCAACGATTAAATCTAAATAAATTATACCTAATCTTTGAAGCAGTTTTATCTGTTCTGAATTAAAAATGCGTATTAGTATCTTATTCATAGAGCTCGAATGAAAATCAGAGAATTGCTTTTTATGAATAAAAATATTTTAATATGTTGCAATTCCCAAAATGTAGACAAAAATAAACTTAAGGATTAAATATTTTTAATAAACACATTCGACTGAATTTCTATTAAAAATTGTTCATGTGTAAGAATTTGCAAAAACATCGAATTTCACTTACTGAATTATTAATTAAATGATAAAAATTCAACACACGACGATTTTATATATGTTTAAATAAGAAAAATGTGAATATCTCGATTCGAAAATAAAGAATTTTATTTAAATTATGAGAAAAATTTGAAAAATATCGTTCTCATTCTTCTAGATAATCTAGCCATACATCAAGACCCACGATTAAATCAAAAGTGCTGCGTTATTATTAAACGTTACGCATGATCTTTAGAAATTGGTTTCCAAATAATTTGGAATTTCGAGAAAAACAAATATAAAAGATACCAATCAAATGGGATTAGAAAGATTTATCCCACACTACCATTAGGATGGTAGTGTGGGATAAAAGTACTCAAATGAATGATATTCGTAATCTAATTTTCTTTTTCCATTCCTCAAATCTAAAAATAAGGCTAATTCTTTTTGCAAAAGGAAAATTACATGCATTTTATTATTTGTTTGCTGCTTATAGATCTATGCAGAAAATTTAAATGCCTTGTTCTGATATATTTAATTAATTTTCTGATAAATAGAGGCTCAAATAGCCACACGATTAAAAAAAGAACATTTATAATGTTATTCAAATATATGAAATTATTTTTCGTGTTATGCAAGCTATTTTTGGAAATCAGCAGAGATTCAATTACAAATTTTACTTGAGTTAATATAAATAAAGGATGTCCTAAAATTAATTGAAAGTTACAAATTTCGCCTCCAATGGTGCAATAAAGGTTAGCAACTCTATAAAAACACCATTTGATAGCTGCTGGTTTAGATTGAATAAAAATGAAGTGATTCACGATAGAACAACCTATTTTCATTGTCAAACAATCTGTCAAAAATAATGAAATTTCAACTGCCAAAGTTCGAGAATTTGAAATTGGTTCCCTAGATGGTGAGATTTAACACCACTGGATTTTTTACGGGGATACTTGAAGTCAAAGGACCTTGCCAACAAGCCCACAAGCACTCACGCAATAAAGGAAGAAATTCAACTGTTTTCATTGTTGAACAATATTTCAAAAATAATGAAATTCTGACTAAAAAAAGTTCGAGAATTTGAGAATTGGCACCTTAGATTGTGAAATTCGACACCGCTGGATGTTTTATAGTGTTATTTCAAGTGAAAGGGCCTTGCCAACAAGCTCACCAGCACGCACGCAGTGAAGGAAGTAAAAATGGAATATTACACGATGCAACACTGTGCTTTCATTGTTAAGCTATATTTCAAAAATAATGAAAAGTGGCAGCAACAGTTCAGAAATTTGAGAATTGGCCGCTTACATCGCGTAATTTAACACCATTTGAAGCCAAAAGGCTATGCCCCCAAGCACGCGTGCGATAAATTTAGAAATTTAACGCTATCTCAACGAAATTCAGCTACATTTATGAAAAATGGTCATGGAAAATTTCGACAAAGAGTACGCATGTGCCAGCAAAGCCATGAAGATCATTTGCCCTATGATATTCCACACATAACCCCATCCTTTGTACTTAACGATTCAATAAAAATATAATAATATAATGAAAAAAACTTTTTTTTAATGCAGATCATACAGTTAGATTTTACAACAGAACTCTTTATTTAAACTTTCAGGATATTATACATCCGTAAAATATATCCGCATATTTTTGGCTCTGCTGTGGTATCCTTAGATTTATCAATCATTTTGTAGTCTTCTCTTTTAATTTAATATAATTTATAAAACCAAGGAACATAATTCACCAACACAAGACATTCATATGTTTGATATAGTGAATCACGTACCACCCCATCATACTGCTTCGTTCAGCGGACGCAGGGTGCACGGTTGTATACAAGAATTGTAGAATATGAACGGCTAATTCGGTCTGGTCAGTAATCAATGGGTTAACTCAGGAAATCAGATTTGTCGTGCATTTGATCGCATATACAGAACGGAATCTAACTTCGAATATCTGATTCTTCCGAGACAAGAACTCGAAAATCAATCTTACATTCCACACTAATCCCCCCCCCTGTGGATGCACCTCGTCATTGAGGATGAAATGCTTCCGGTATGGTGGTTGGATCTCGCCAATTCGGTGGGTACAATAATAGATGGTGGTTTGACGCTCCCATAGATGGTGGGACGTACTTCCTACGGGGAGGGTTGTACCGTGGCTGGTGATGGCCATTAGGACTCAATCACAGCTCCCACCAGCGTTGCTGTTGCGGCGGTCTGGTCATTCAGTTTTAACTGGTTCATTTCAGTGATTTCGTGGCGTGTAGAAGATCAGTAATATGACTTACATTCTACATTATCTAACAGCTATAAAAATATGCTTCATTATTGCCAATTTTGGTAGTTTAGCTATATTAACGTCCACACCAGCAGAAGGGCGTTTGCCTTGATGGGTTTAATGTGCAGCAAACCCCCCCTCACATGACGATTTTCAAATCGAGTCTCGAACTTGAAACCCTAGGGCTCAGATGCCAAGACCTTACCACCAGGCCAATGCGGCGAGACAATTTTAGTAAGTTAACCTATCAAATCACATCTTTGTTCCTTATTTCATTGAAACTTTGAAATCGTTTTTATTATCCCACGAAGGTAGACTTGTCGTGCATTTGATAGCATATACACGATGGAATTTAACTTCGAATCTCTGTTTCTTCTGATACAAGGCGTCCCAAATCAACTCAACCTTACATTCTACACTCTCTGCTAGCAATAAAAAATATATTTTATTTATGACAATTTTGGTAGTTAAGCTATACTAACGTTCCTTTCTAAAGCAACACTAGGACTATGTTGGAACGAACCTCTTCATTTTGAACTGTGGTCAGATGACGAGGACAACACCTGAGTAGGCACTCCCCTCTCCACACCAGCAGAAGGGCGTTTGCTTTGATGGATTTAATGTGCATCAGACCCCCTAACATGACGATTTTCTAGTGGAATCGGGTCTCGAACTTGAAACGCTAGGGCTCACAAGCCGAGACCTTACCACCAGGCCACTGCGGCCAGACAGTTTTAGTAAGTTGACCTATCAAATCACATCTTTGTTAATTATTTCATTGAAACTTTGAAATCGTTTTTATTATCCCACGAAAGTAGATTTGTCGGGCATTTGATCGCATATACACGATGGAATCTAACTTGGAATCTCTGGTTCTTCTGATACAAGGCCTCCCAAATCGACTCAATCTTACATTCTACCCTATCTGGCAGCAATAAAAACGTTTTATTAATGAGAATTTTGGTAGTTTAGTTATATTAACACCCCTTTGTAAAGCAACACTAGGGCTATTTTGGACTGGACCTCGACATTTTGAACAGCGATCAGAGGACGAGAAATACACTTGAGCAGGCACCCCTCTCCACAACACGCCATGCCATCAGGAGGGCGTTTGCCTTGATGGATTTAAAGTGTAACAGACGGTAAAGTAATTTCTAGATTAAAATTAATTATTGTTGTTTTTCTAGATACAGCAATAATTTTCGTGATAGTGAAAATTACTCCTCGGTTAAATAACTTGAAGACACTTGTTGTCTTTTGGGGGGTTTATTTGATAACATAACAACAAAAAGCACACGGATACTTCACAGTATAATAGGTCTAGAAAACTGCACTGTGGATTATTTCGGAAGAGAGAGAGCCAAGATCACACTCCCCACCGTCCGAGGGTCAAGTTAGCTTCTACTGGAAAAATTATATAAACAAGTAACAACAGTGAGACCACGGGATGTTTACATGATTGGCGGCTAGCTCCACCCAGGAAGATCACGTGGTTCAATGAATTCTTAACAGACGGTTCTTCGGTGAAATCGGTTCTCGAACTTGAAAGCCTAGGATTCACAAGCCGAAACCTTACCACCAGGTCACTGCGGCCAGATAATTTTGGTAAGCTAACCAATCGAGTCACACCTTTTTTTTTTTTTTAAATTTCATTGAAACTTTGAAATTATTTTTATTATTACATAAAATTTCACCCGATTTCAAAACCAAATAGTGAAATACGGGATATTATTTTAACTCTAATTTAGAGCATGAGAAACTAGGTATCGTTTTAAAACCGAACCTCAAAAATTTAGAATTGGAATCCCATTGTTTTTATTTGGATACTATCCCTTCCAGAAGCGGTCTTCGGTTTGACGAAGTGGTTTCTTTTCTCTATCTTCCAAAAGTGTGAGGCGTTAAAGTTCCTCTGACTGATAGAATATACTGATGGATGATTTCAACGATAAGTCGGTATTTTTGTGGCTAGACAGATCGGTCCCCCGCTTCCCTGTTGCAAGACAGCGATAAGGAGTTCTTTTTCCTTTTAATCAAGGGAAGCCCCCCCTTAGTGAATGATGATGTTGGAACCCGATGTTTGATTTGAAATGACAGCTTGCCGCTGCAGAATGACTGAGATTTGCCCTTTTCTGGAGCAAGATTTTTCTTCCTTTTCAGCTTTTTGCATTCGAAGCAGGTTGTTGGAGATTGGAAATTCTCGGCTGTTACAGAAAATAGTGTTGGTTTCTTTTGAAGCGCGATAGTTGGGCAGTTTGGTTATGGTTATTGTTAGTTAAGAGGCATTGCTTAGTATAAATAAAAGATAACAGTTATTGAAAACTTGTTACATTATATCATTTGAATGTTTCATTAAATGATACATTGTAGACAAATGTAAAAAGAGATAATATAGAATGAACAAATTTGAACCCTAAGAATAATTTAAATGTGTTGAACAAAAAGGAATCCCAAGAATCATTTAAATAGGTTGAACAAAAATGAATCACGAGAATAATTTAAATGGGTTGAACAAAAATAAATGAATGCCAAGAATAATTTAAATGTGTTGAACAAAAATGAATTTTTAGAATAATTAAAATGTGTTAAACAAAAATAAATGAATCCCCAAAATAATTTAAATGTGCCAAACAAAAATAAATGAATCCCGAGAATAATTTAAATGTGCTGAACAAAAAT
>JAPMOQ010028746.1:380696-399223 GCA_026543055.1 Argiope trifasciata | reverse complement strand
AAAAATAAATGAATCCCGAGAATAATTTAAATGTGCTGAACAAAAATGAATCCCAAGAATAATTTAAATGGGATGAACAAAAATGAATCCCAAGAATAATTTAAATGGGATGAACAAAAATGAATCCCAAGAATAATTTAAATGGGTTGAACATAAATGAATCCCAAGAACAATTTAAATGGGTTGAACAAAAATGAGCCCCAAGAATAATTTAAATGGGTTGAACAAAAAGGAATCCTAAAAATAATTTAAATGTGTTGGGTAAAAATAAATGAGTCCCGAGAATAATTTAAATGTGTTGAACAAAAAAAATGAATCCAAAGAATAATTTAAATCTTCTGAACAAAAAAAAATGCATCACGAGAATAATTTAAATGTGCTGAACAAAAATGAATCTCAAGAATAATTCAAAGGTGATAAAGAAATTGAATAAATGATTCCTTTATAAATAAAATTTTAAAAATAATTATTATTTCAGAATTAAGCTTAGTAATAATTCAATTGATTTCAGGTTTCGAATGCGAAATTGATGCTATATCTTATTTGATATTTCATTTTTAATGCAATTTAATAATTGTATGAATTCACTTTCCGATAAAACATCTAATTTTACAAATTTTTAAATGTAAGTCGCATAAACATATATACAATTATACATGCATTTTCAACATATATACGATTCTTTAATAAATGTAGAGTAATGTATTAAACTTTTAACCTATATACAGTTTGACAACTTTTAAATATATATGTAGTTTAACAATTTAACAAATACATATTAAAAGTGGTTTTAAATTGTTAACATATACATCAAAGAATTGGTGTTGGCTCAAAGTTACTCTTGTTATTCATTTGCAATGTTGAATTTTTAAGGCTATCAGATTTAAAATACAACATAGTAAGAATAATTATTTTACTAAGATATAAAACTAAAACTATTCATTTTCATGATTCTGTGTCTGCACATTGTCCGTTCCAGAAATGAGAAAAAAAAATAATCGCACGAAAATTTTATTTTTGAAACGTATATTCTATTCATTAGTTTTTTTATTACCTACTACTGAATTCTTTTCACTTCCAAATTTGACTAAATAAGTTAGGGGGACATATTTAACAATGATTTCAAACAGTAAATATAATCATGATGTTATAGCTAAAATAAATGAGATACCTGAAAAGATTATCTATTGATTATAATTCATTATGAAAAAAAAAACGGCAAATGATAAAAAAATTGAGATTACATTTCTGGTGTATATTATATCACAAAAAGCGTTTCCAGTTAATTAAATCTAGAGGATTTAAACGGTAAGCTCAAATTCTTATAGCTCAATAACAATCTAAAATAAATAAGGATCTGAAAAGATTAAGAACTGATTACTCTTTTATTTGGAAAATAGCGGCAAAGGATATTAATGTTGAGATTGCACTTTTGGTGTGTACTGTATGAAAAAAGAGCTTACAGATAGTTAAATCCAAAGGAGCAAAACAATATAATCGGAATTATAATGTTATAGCTAAAGAGCACTCTAAATTAAATGAGATATCTGAAAAAATTAAGAATTGATTATTCTTCTGTTTGAAAAAAAGTGGCAAAGGATAATAATGTTCAGATTGAACTTTTGGTGTATACTATATGAAAAAAAAAATCTTACAGTTTCTTAAATCCAAATGATCTAAGCAGTATACTAAGAATCATAATGTTATAGCAAAAGAGCACTAAATTAAATTATATATCTGAAAAATTAAGAATTGATTATTCTTTTGTTTGAAAAAAAGTGGCAAAGGATAATAATGTTGAGATTGTACTTATATATGGTACGAAAAAAAGTGTTCGCAGTTGATATGAGAAGCACATAATATTCGCTCATTAATTCAGAAAAAACTAAAATCATTCCAAACAATAAAAAAATGTTTTCATTAAAAAAGGATTTAGCATTTTTTTCAATGTTTATCTGCGAAGAAATAAAAACTAATGGTTTGAAAAAAAATGTTGGTAGTTAGTAACCTCTAGAAGATGGATTATTTTGAGCTTCAGATTCATGATATTCTTTGATGGATGCCGAGATTATCCAAAATCGTTCTCATCAGAAGAAATGGTTGCATTAGAAAAAAAAGTTTTTTTAACTGCTTCTCTCACTTTTTTTTTTTTTTGAAAAAAAATTGCAAAAAAAATCATAAAATTTTTTATTGTTTTATTTTTAAACACAAGGAAACAAAACTAAACAAAATATACAGGTTTTAAGTTGAATTTATGAATTTATTGAATTTTTTATGGGTGTAAAAACAGTTTTAATTTGAGTTAACTATTCCGAATTATCTCGGACGAATGAAAAAATGTTAAAATATTAATTAGTCTTTGTATGATAGTTTTTGAAAGAAATTACAACACAAACTGATACTTGACATTCTGTACACTGATATCTGGTCTCTTTTTTGGTTTACCTCTGGAATCTCTTTTACGGGAGCACAAAGTATCGTTGGATTTGACTTTTTTTTGTTTAGTAGCAGGAATTATTATTAGAAAAAGCATCGCTTTTGCTATCTCGCATCATATCGCTATTATTTTACTTTTTTTCGATGCAACTATAATTTTTTTATATATATTACTATCCCCAAGCATAATAATAATAGGGAAAACACGTTACCAGTCCCGCCAAAAGAACCACGAAACAAAAAAAACTTGGCAAACTGCCAATCAAAGCTGAATATTTCCTTTCATTTCCTCCAGATCGAGTAAAACCGTAATAAAACAAATAGTACTAAGAATTCTGCTTCGCCCGAGTTTTCTCGGGATGATAAATAACTGCAATATATACGAACCCGAGATAACTTGAGATAATCAGTCAAGCTGAAATGCAGATAAATATTTATGCGGGAAAAAAATTTAAGCCTTCAGTGTGAACAAGCAACACGCAGTGAAACAAAAAAGCTTTTGTATTTAGTTATAAACAAAGGAGAGATTATTTTGAATGATAGGTTTATCATCACTTACGGGTATCGAGAGCAAACGGAATCGTCCTCGTCAAAACAAAATGCTGCAGTTAAAAAATAAACTGAAGTATTTACCTGAAAAGAAGAAAAAAAGACAATTACTGATACATGAATCACATTTGAAGACACTTAATCTATGTTACATTCATTAGCATGTTAGAACTTTAAAAAAAATTCACAGATAATAAATAAAGATAAAAAAAATTATTGAATGCTAAGCCAAACGCATAAATCTTTTAATAATGTACCTATTGTTGTTTCTAATGGCACTTGCCATTGCGATTTAATTCGATTTTTTTGCGACTATTGTTTTTTTCAATAGCGCCATCTAGTGCCAGGAGTACAAGTTAGTCATACGTCACAACCCGTTTTACGGGGTGGACTTCATTCATACATTTCATTCACTCGCTCACAGATTGTAATTTAGACCTGGATCAAACAACAATCACCTCTGCTCCAGTACTCCCAGTGGTATTACTCTCGACATGGAGGACTTTTTGAACCCGACAGATTTATACGTGCGCCAGCCATCATCACACACGAAGGTCTTTGGCCGGCTGGGTTCGAACACGCAACCAAAGGGATGTGATTCCAACGCCCTACCGACCAAGCTATCTCGGCCTCATAATGCATACAGAGTAGTTATAATTAAAATTCCACTTTGAAATGGACATAAAAGGAAAACTACTGTACCAAATGTTACCAAATTTGGCAATAGTTTAAAGGAAGTCATGGAAATTTCCTTTCTGCCAAAAAAAAGTTCAAAACTCACCACCAGGGAAAAATATTGCTAAGAAAAATATGTATGTAATATTGCTGTATGGAATATTGCTAAGAAAAATACGGCATGCTCACATTGGTTTCAAATGTATTCAATTGGTCTGAAACATGTTGCAAAGCATGTTCAATGTGTGTTATCTCAAAAACACTGTTTATGCTGAAATTCTACGCAATTTAGTGGAACTAAAAGATTCGATACACCGACATGAGCGTAACATTCCTCTTTATATGCTAATAGCTACTGTTGAGAATGCAGTAATGCGATTTAACTTGCTTTCAGAATCTGGAGGACACCACATTGAACATGCATGTAACACATATCAGAAACGATTAAACACATTTGAAACCAATGTCTTCATGTCCTATTTTGCTTAACAGTACGGGCTACAGCCAGTCTACCACAACAAATCCTGTCGATACTGCTACGTTCAGGGGTGGCGGAGTGGTCGACTGTATACAAGAAAAAGTACGGCTACAGCGCCATTTGATTCCCTGATTTTTTCGACCCTCCCTTCCCCTTTTTTTCCGGTAAAGACATTTTTTGTCCTTCTTTAAACTGTTAACAAATTTGATAATATTTGGTCCGGCAGTTTTCTTTTTAAGTCAATTTCAAAGTGCAACTTGAATTATAACCACACTCTATTTTGAAAAAAAGGCAACATTGAATAGCAGCAAAAGCTGTACAAATTTATAGACCTAATCTTCAACTAATTGATATTGTTCAACTCAGCCACAAGAAGGGCGAAAATATTGCTTTTTTAAAAATTTTTAGAAATTATTTCGGTGACAAGCTGAGCATGCGTGAGTAGAATAAGAATATGATTTTATAGGAATTCATACATTCTTTAATGATTAGTTTAGTTTAGTTAAGTTATACTAACGTCCCGGTTTAAAGCAACAGCAGAGCTATTTTGAGATGAATCTCGTAATATATTAAAATCGTTGTTTAAATTAAAAACAGCGCCATATATTCCAAAGAAGGAAATGGCTGTATTTTATTAATGATAGTAATTTAAATGAAAAAGGAAGAGACAACGAAATAAATGGCGATACCGATTATAAGTTTTCTATATCGTTGTAGTAATCGTATCGGTTTTTAGCATTTGGTATGAACATACTCCAATAATTTTGTATTATTCCGGTTAAACTTTCATTTTCTTGATACGATTTCTGTTTTTGTTGTTAGGAGAAAATATTTTAATACAAAGCGTGGAGGACTAATATTTCTATGTTTCTTGGGACCGCGGTGGCCTGGTGGTAAGGTCTCGGCTTCGGAACCGGAAAGTTTAAGGTTCGAGACTCGATTCCACTGAAGAACCGTCGCGTAAGGGGATCTCATGCACGTTAAATCTGCCAGCCCAACCATCCTCCCGCTGGTGTGATGTGGAGAGGGGGGTGCACGCTCAGGTGTAGACCTGGTCATCTGACCAGGGTTCAAACTGACGAGGTCCATCCCAAAATCACTCCTATGTTGCTTTACAACGGGCCGTTAATATAAATTAACTAAACTTCTATGTTTCTTCAACTAATACTTATCACAGAAATTAAAAATAATCAAAAGTTTCCTAGAAAAGAACTAAAATGGTTTTCGTGTAAAGTATTGTGAAATGTGTTGTTAATTATAAAATTAAAAAACAATTAAATTAAGAAACTGAATCACCATTTTTGTGTTGTGACTTATGGTGCATTACAAGTCAGCCGAAAGTTATCTGTCAGCGATTTAAGTCGAGTAACCATCTCCTGTTTTGTCAATAGCACCATCTACGGCCAAGAGTACGTCTTAGATACTTTCATGCGCCACATTCGCTTGCACAACCCCTTTATTACAGGGGTTCGGGGAACATATACACACCTTACGGACAGGACATAAAAGAGGAACAACCATGCACGAAACGGGACTCGAACCCGGAACCCCCAGATTCAAGTTTTTTTTGTTAGTAATTTTGCAGTAATATATTGCCCAAAAATTTAATGTTCTATTCTCTTCTAGATTTTTTATACTTCAATTGAAAATAGATAAATTATATCCTTAAAGCAATTATTTCACTATTCCATCTCTGTATTACTTTCTTTAATCAAATCACTCATATTTATAAAATATTTCAAATTTTTTTTAATAAAATAATGGAAAACAATTTGTTTGAAAATCACTAATAGCTAAGCACATTATTTAACAACAAACATAACATTTATCTACAAATTCACAACATACAGATATTCGAATTACATTTCCTACATTAAAATTAATTAATATCGAGCTTTCTTCAGTAAATTAATTGATAGAAAGTATTTCGTTTCAGAAAGACCAACATTAAATTAATAAATTTGAGGATAGTAAAAATTTTATTGAGCTACAAAAAGAGGTAAGCAATTCATTTTCAAATAAATCTGGTACTTGAATTTTGATTAGTTCAATTTTGTTCAATTTATCTGGATGCCATTTTTATAGTTTCGTATATTGATTGTCACATTCTGTCAATACAAATAAATTTTTTAACTATTACAGAGTTATTCGTTTTAGCATTAAAAATAATGAATACATGAATAATTTTAAAATATATTTTTAAGCTCATTATATTATATTTTTTTTCAAAAATCAATATTTACTGAGATAGAAAAATCAGTTTCATGTGTATATTATATATTACACTGAAGTGACAAAAGTCATGGGATAGCAATATGCAAATATACAGATGGCAGTAGTATCGCAGCGAAAAAGTATAAATAAGCAGTTCGTTTTCCAGAGCTTTCATTTGTGTTCAAGTTATTCATGTGAACAGGATTTTCGTGATTTATGGCGGCACGACGAGAATTAACAGACTTTGTTAGTTGGAGCTAGACGCATGGGTCATTCCATTGCGGATATCGTTAGTGAATTCAACATTCCGAGATCCACAGTATCAAGAGTGTGCCGAGAGTATGAAATTTCAGGCATCACATCCCATCCTGGACAGCGCAGTGGGCGACCACCTGCACTTAACGATCGAGACCGCCGACGTCTGTGTACAATGGTCAAGGTTAATGGACACGCAACACTTCGTCAAATAACTGCAGGAATCAATGTGGGACGTGCGAGGGACGTGTCCGATAGGACTGTGCGGCGAAATTTGTCTTCCTTGGGTTATGACAGCAGAAGACCGACTCGAGTGCCTTTACTGACAGCACGACATCGCCTGCAGCGACTCTCCTGGGCTCGTGAGCATATCGAATGGTCCCTAGACCAGTGGAAAACCATGGCATGGTCAGATGAGTCACGATTTCAGTTGTTACGAGCTGATGGTAGAGTTCCAGTGTGGCGCAGACCCCACAAAGCCATGGACCCAAACTGTCAGCAAGGCACTGTTCAAGCTGGTGGTGGCTGCATAATGGTGTGGGCTGTTTTTACATGGCATGGACTCGGTCCTCTGGTGCAACTGAACCGATCATTGACTGGAAATGGTTATGTTCCGCTGCTTGCAGCCATTCATGGACTTCACGTACCCACACAACGATGGGATTTTTATGGATGACAATGCGCCATGTCACCGGGCCAGAACTGTTCGCGATTGGTTTGAAGAACATTCCGGACAATTCCTGCGCATGATCTGGCCACCTAGATCGCCCGATATGAATCCCATCGAGCATTTATGGGACATCATCGAAAGGTCCGTTCGTGCCCAAACTCCTGCACCATCCACACTTTCACAAGTATGGACGTCTATACAGACAGCATGGCTCAATATTCCTGCAGAGGACTTCCACCGACTTGTGGACTCCATGACACGTCGAGTTGTAGCACTTCGCCGGGCAAAAGGAGAACCGACACGATATTAACAGTCATCCCATGACTTTTGTCACTTCAGTGTATATATATATAGTATATATATATATATACAGAGAGAGAGAGAGAGAGAGATATTAAACAGTATAAAAAGAAAACTAAACGCATGAATTCATCATTATTATATTTAAAAGTTCACAAAAACAAATGTCTTTACACTTTATTTCGGAATTTTTTGACTTTGAAAATAATGAAAATATTTTTCCATTAAAAACACTGTTCTACATACAAAAAATTAATCTTTAAGTCTTAGCAAAAGAATGCAGTGAATTTCACAATTTTTTGTTTCAAGTATTATTTGCAGCTGGCAGCTGAAATTATCAGACAAAGAGGAAACAATAATTCTGCCAGCTTTCTTAATTATAATCAGCTGTAAAAAATCTATATGCAAATTCTTTGGCATTGACATCAAGTTTTAAACTTTTAATTTATGCAATGTACCAACTAACTGAAATTTTAACTTAAAAATAAACGGCCAGTGAAATTCAATAAACCAAACTCTTTATTGTCAAAATTCTTTTTAATTAGATAGAATCGAAATATGGCTTATAAATTTGAATGCTGTAATACTCATGTCATTTTACATCACAAAGAAGTTAAAAGCTATATCATTCATATCTATCAACCAATAAAGAAATAAGTTGAAATTTCTATTAACATTTTATTAACCCAATAAAACAGATTACTATTACTGTAGAGTTTAAATCAAGACTACATAGAATTGAATGGATGATAATATGGCTTATAAATTTGAGCGGTATAGTATTTTGGTCATTTTGCATAACAATGAAAATGAATGCTGTATCCTTCATATCAATCAACCTGTAAAAAAAAAATTGAAATTTTTTTAAAGATGGACTTGTTTCTTGTAATGACATTAAAATAAATGGAGCGTATAAGTTTTATATCCCCAACATAAGAAGTTCTTAGTGGATCCTAGCAAATTCTTTTGCCTTTATTTAAAATTGTTTGCATCTAACTTACTAACCGAAATTTTATTATACAAATGAAATGTCCAATCAAACTCAATAAAAACAGATAATTATCGCTGTAGAGTTAAAAGTTATGAGTTTATGGCACGCAATGGAACAACACCTTACTGAATCCTGGAAAATACATATTCTATGGTATCTGCATTAAGTTTTACAATTCTAATTAAGGCAATATACCATAAATAAATAATCAATAAAATTCAATAAAACAAATAATTATTGCTGTAAAGTTAAAAATTCCCATTTTATGGCACGCAATGTAACAACACCTTACTGAATCCTGGAAAATACATATTCTATGGTCTCTGCATAAAGTTTGACACTTCTAATTAAGGCAATATACCATAAATAAATAACCAATAAAATTCAATAAAACAAATAATTATTTCTGTAAAATTTAAATTAACGTTATATAAAATTGAATGCATGATAATATCTTTCATATCAATCAACCTGTAAAGAAATAAATTGAAATTTTTTATGAACATAAATCCGTTTCTTATGATGACTTGGGATGGGGTTTAATGGGTTTTAATCTCCAATATAAGAAGTTCTCAGTTGAATCCTAGCAAATTCTATGACATTTATTTAAATTTTTAAGCAATGTATCATATAACAAAAATGTTATAATACAAATGTATTGACCAGTCAAACCCAATAAAATTTCTGTAGAGATAACTATTTCTGTAGAGTTTAAAGTAAGGCTATATAGAATTGAATGTATGATAATATGGCTTATGAATTTCAACAGTAGGCTATTTGGGGCATTTTGCATTACATCTAAAATGAATGCTATATCATTCATGTCAATCAACCTATAAAGAAATAAGTTGAAATTTTTACAAGCATGGACTATTTTCTTATAAGGACTTATTGAAATAAATGGGCCAAATGAGTTTTAAATCCCCAATATAAGAAACTCTCAATTGAATCCTAGCAAATTCTATGACATTTATTTAAAATTTTACGCAGTGTATTATTTAACAAACATGTTATAATACAAATAAAATGATCAGTCAAACCCAATAAAACATAGCTATTACTGTAAAATTTAGATTAAAATTACACAGAATTGAATGCATGGTAATATGTTTTATAAATTTGAGTGGTAGGTTATTTTAGTCATTTTGCATTACATTGAAAAGGAATGTTATATCATTCATATCAATCAACCTGTAATTGAAATTTTTTATAAACATGAACTCGTTTCTTTTTAGGACTTATTGAAATAAATAGGGCGAATGAGTTTTAAGTTCCCAATTTAAGAAGATCATAGTGAATCCCAGCAAATTCTATACCATTTATTCAAAACTTTACGCATCTAACTGACGCAGGGTGTCATCTAACAGAAATTTTATAATACAAATGCAATAACCGGTCAAAGTCAATAAAACAGATAATTATTTCAGTAAGGTTTAAATTAAGATTACATAGAATTAAATGCATGATAATTTGCCTCATAAATTTGAATGTTATATCGTACATTTTTTACCACAACAGAAATGAATGCTATATCATTCATTTCCTCAAATCTGTAAATAACTCTTTATTATCAAGAACTCATTTCCAATGACGACTTAATGCATTATTTAATAATGACTTGATTATAATATTTGACAATGACATTTTTAACGACTTAATGCCATATTCAAAACAGGAAAAGCTGGCGAATGAATTTATAAACACTTAGCATTATTTAATAATGACTTGATTATAATATTTGACAATGACATTTTTTAACAATGACTTAATGCCATATTCAAAACAAGAAAAGCTGGCGAATGAGTTTATAAACACTTAGCATTATTTAATAATGACTTGATTATAATATTTGACAATGCCTTTTTCTTAATAATGACATAATGCCATATCCAATATAGAGAAAGTTGGCGAATGAATTTATAAACACTTAGCATTATTAAATAATGACTTGATTATAATATTTGACAATGACATTTTTAATAATGACTTAATGCCATATTCAAAACAGAAAAAGCTTGCGAATGAGTTTATAAACATTCAGTATAACAACACCAACGATCTAGATATTCAAATCGGAGTCTACCGCTAAAGAGTGCAAAGCTGCAGAAAAAAAACACCTCTCTATAAAAATCTTTTTTTTCCCACTCTCCTTGGAGCCCAGGCAATGGCGAAAAAAGGTTACTTTACTATCTGTCACTTAGTTGAAGCAGGCTAAGCAAACCAACTCACGGTACTCCCAGCTTCAAGCTTTGATGGCATATCTACAGACCATATAGCCCGCAGCCAAGGAATCAGTGCTAGTGCTAGCGATACTTTTCCTCGGCGTTAAGTTTTCTTACTACATTTATTCTCTCATACACGTGCTTTGGTCTACCCCAAGAGTGACAGAGAGAGCGAATTTCTTTTCTATTCGCTTATCAGCTCGGTCTTCCTTCTTTCGTGCGTTTATCTTCGGCAACAGACATAAAAAGTGCTGTCCTTTTTTTTTCCCCTCTTCGAAATTTCGCCCTAGGACACTTACACCCATGCGTTTTCGAGCAGCATATATGTATACGTGCAGTCACACACAAGAGTTTGTGTATACAGAGCGTTATATATATATACCCCCTTTATATATATGTTTGAACCGAGAGATCCGGAATAAAGTGGTATACGTAGAAACACGTGACTTGGGGTTTGCTGTGGTTGTTTACAGGTGTGACGAAGGGATAGTTTACCATTTTTATCAAGTATGGTAACATAAAAAGGAAAAGTTATACAATTTAAAGTGATTAAAAGAAATAAGCAAATTTAAATAAGATTAATAGTCAGAAAGTGTGAAACATTTTTCAATTCCTACTGTTAGTTCACATTATGTATATTAAATATATCTTCTTCAATTGAAATTTGTACATAAAATATACTTTTATTCGGCAACAGACATAAAAAGTGCTGTCCTTTTCTTTCCCTCGTCGAAATTTCACCCTAGGACACTTACACCCATGCGTTTTCGAGCAGCATATATGTATACGTGCAGTCACACTCAAGAATTTGTGTATACAGAGCGTTATATATATATATACCCCCTTTATATATAGGTTAGAACCGAGAGATCCGGAATATATTGGTATAAGTAGAAACACGTGACTTGTGGTTTGCTATGGTTTTTTACAGGAGTGACGAAGGGATAGCTTACTATTTTTATCGAGTGTGGCAACATAATCGTTTTAAATGATATAACTTTTCCTTTTTAAGCAAAAATGAATAAGATTAATAGTCAGAAAGTCACATTTTTCAATTCCCACTGTTAGTTCATACTATATATATTAAATATATCTTCTTCAATTCAAATTTGTAAATAAAATACTTTTATTCGACAACAGACATAAGAAGTGCTGTTCCTTTTTTTCCCCTCTTCGAAATTTCGCCCTAGGACACTTACACCCATGCGTTTTCGAGCAGCATATATGTATGTATACGTGCAGTCACACACAAGAGTTTGTGTATACAGAGCGTTATATATATATATATATACCCCCTTTATATACATGTTTGCACAGAGAGATCCGGAAAAAAGTGGTATAAGTAGAAACACGTGACTTGGGTTTTGCTGTGGTTGTTTACAGGTGTGACGAAGGGATAGTTTACCTTTTTTATCAAGTATGGTAACATAAAAATGAAAAGTTATGCAATTTAAAGTGATTAAAAGAAATAAGCAAATTTAAATAAGATTAATAGTCAGAAAGTACGAGACATTTTTCAATTCCTACCTTTAATCCCACTATCCCTATAAATTTATATCTTGTTCAAATTTTCAAATTTGTAATCAAAACACTTTTTATTTTCCACTCGAGTTCAAATACATTTTTTAAACTCATAGTTGATGACTTGTAGTCGTTCAGATATTAATTTACTTATTTAATTAATTTTTAATACTTTAAATAGAATTTTAGCAGTTTGTAATGATAATTGAAATCAAAAGGCAGTAGCTCAATCGGCAAAATGCAAGAATTTCAGTATTTTTCAAATGAAGGGGAAGAATGCAATTCTTGGGATGAAAAATTATAGACCACCATCATCATAAATTTCAAACGAAAAAAAAAGTGAATAAATAGTAACAAACAAAAATAATAGTCCAACACCATATATAGAAAGAAAAAACGGAAAATTAAAAGGAAATTCCTCTTCTAGTTTTAGAAATTTAATTACCATTTACCAATTAATTCTGTGATTCTGTCAGATGTATGAACATGTTTATATTAATTGTAACTATTCAATAAAAAGTAACTAAAATTAAAAATTCTTTGTTGATCTAAGTAGGAATTGACAATTTTTTTTATTACCTGTTAATCAAAAAGTTTTAAGAGGACAGTGAAATAAGCAAAAATTGACGAAAACATGTATTTTAATGGTGAAACGATAAAAATAAAACTGCATGTGTGCATTCAACTAAAATGATATTGAAAAATGTATTGTTCAATAAAATAAATATTTAAATTCAGAAGATAAAACCTACATCGTAATGAGCTTTCTAAAAATGTTATTATAATTAGATTTAAATATCTTTGAAATGCTCCAAGTGTTCTAATTTTTGAAGAGATTAAATGAAATTAATAAGATTTGGTCAAACATTAAATGAAAATGGAGTATGTATCTTATGTTCCAAGTGTTTTTATTGAGTTAAAAGTCAATTATTTCCGGAAAACATAAAATTCCCATGAAAATTCAGTAAGTATATATAAAAATATTTCTAAAATATTAGCCTTTAATTGAATTACAAAATCATACATAGTTTTGTTCCAAATAAATTTACATTAGATCATAAAAAGATATAGAAAAAATTAAAAATTAAGTTGTCTGGAATGTAATATATTTTTTAAAAATTTCAAATCTTTTAAATTGAAAATTAAAAATATATTTTAACAATTTTTTTAAGAAATTTGACTTCTTTATACATAAAAATTTCAAAATCCTGAATGAATTATTTCCAAAAATCATCTAACAGTGTCCACTGTTCCCTTAAATTAAAAATATTTATTTCTACATTAAAATGATTTGATAGCTAAAACTGAATTGCATTTTCTCTGATTAGCCTTTTCCTGACATTACTTTTAATGTGAAAATTATTACTATTATTATTATTATTATTATTATATGTGACATTATGTGAAAATTATTACTATTATTATTATATGTGACATTAGGTGAAAATTATTTTTGAAGTGTTAATTATTTCCAAAAACCTAGTTTCTACATCCATAAGTTTTAAATCTTCACTTCATGGAGAACGTCATAACTTGAATTAAGAATTTTGATAATTATGTTAATGGTTATGGCACACGTTTTATTAGATTAGGAATGCTGTTACATTCTGAATAACGGCATATTTCAGTCATCAAATCAGCAATTAAATTTACAGAAAACTATTTCTAAACTTATGCTCCGTGTATAAAAATCATAGTGAAGTGTATTAAATTTTTATATAACTGAACTAATTTCAGTTTTCAAAGCAGAATGAGAATGATGAAGAGATAATTTTAAATTAATGAGGAATAGAATAAAAAACACATTCAAAACGTGTTCATTACCAGGTGTTGATTCTCTGTTGTATGTTAAAAAATTTACATTAAAAAAGATTTGTCTGAAATTTTATTTTAAAAAATGTATTCATTTAATACTTAAACTGCATTATAAAATCTATATTCAAGCAGTTTTACAGTTACCTTTTTGCAGATAATGGCATGCAACGGATTACAAAATTTTTTACATTTAAATCTATAAACAATTTAAATAATAAATTAATTTAAAAGACAAAAATCATTTACACAAGTACTATCTCAAGTGCTGTTTATTTTCTTATATGGATTGGAGTAAGAATAAATGCCCTAAATAGTGAATCCATGTGAAAGCAAGACAAATTTGTATGTCAAGAAATTAAATTGATTAAAAAATTCACAAAGGTACATTCATCATATTTATATTGATGAAATATTTATTCGAAAATTTTTAATGTATACTTTTGTCTTTCCATTAGAATTGACGTCAATACATAAAAAATAACTAAGTTATGCTATGTGCATTAAATAACATTTTATTCAATACAAAATAAGTATAATTTAGAACAAGCATGTTACATTTTTGCAGACAATAACATAGATGGAATAACAAAATTTTCGGCATTAAAATCTATAAGCAATTCAAATTAAAAATTAATTTGAAGATTATTTTTAATTTGAATTGCTTACAAACAAATTTGAATTGCTCGCAGATAATTAAACAAAAAAAATTACTTACACAAGCATAAGTATCTCAAGTTTTGTTTACTTTTTTCTCATATGGATTTAAATAAGAATAAATGTCCTAAATAGTTTGGACCATACAGATAGGAATAAAATAAATTCGTATGTCAAAAGATTAAATTGATTTTAAAAAATTAAAAAGTAATCAGTCTATGTATGGTTATTTATGAAATATTTATTTGAGCATTTTATGCATTCTTATTTTTTCATCAAATTTAAGGTAAATATGGGAAAGAATAATTAAACTGTCTGATGTACATAAAATAACGTCTCTTTGAAAGCAAAGTAGAAATAATTTATAACAAGCACAAACATTAAAGCAGCAGATGTAAAAAAATAATATTATCAAATCGTTTGCATTAAAGTACACGTAGAATTTCAACATCGGATAAAAATAAATATATGAAAACACCTGCAAATAAAAAAATTATTTTCTTTATTTCAGATAACGAATATAGTCTCTATAATATTTAAAATTAAGAAGCTGTAAAAAAACTTCACTATTTATTTTATTAAGATTCTTCACAAATTATGAAGAATCTTACACAATTCGATATTTCTATGCTAAATTCAAGTTCAGGTTAAACTTTTCAAAACTATAATTATTTTAACAAACATTAAACACTTCAAAATTCGAAAATAACTGTACAAAAATATTGATCCTTTGAAAAATAAGATTTGGCCTTTTTACAAAATATTTATAACCTTGACCGAGTAATATTCAACTGAAAATTGATTCTCTGGGAAAGAGAGAATAAAATATCCAACAACCATACCCCTGATTTGAAATATCACCATACTACTTCACTGGAGTTTCAGAAATCTATTAGTAAGTTTGAATCAACTGAAAATTGATTCTCTGGGAAAGAGAGAATAAAATATCCAACAACCATACCACTGATTTGAAATATCACCATACTACTTCACTGGAGTTTCAGAAATCTATTAGTAAGTTTGAATAAAAAAAGATTTCTAAAATTCCATAATCCCTTCTGTGATATAGTCGCAGTTCAGCAATTCGAAAATAAGTGTTCAAAAAATGAGACAGGAGTATTTTGCTAAGAGGTAATAACGGAGAAATATTTATTCGAAAGTTAATTATGTGGAAAAGAGGGAAAATATACCAAACAACCCTACTACGGATTTGAAATATCACCAGATTACTTCAATCGAGTTTCAGAAATCCATTAGCAAGTTGGATAATAAAAGTTTAAAAGAGTTTTAAAAATCTATAATTCCTTCTGCGGTATAGTCCCAATTTAGCAATTCGAAAATAACTGTGTTAAAAAAAAACGATCCATTAAAAAAAGTAAGATTTGACCTCTTTGCAAAATGCTCATAATATTAACCGAGAAATATTCATCCAAAAATTAATTCTTTGTGAAAGAGCGATAACATATCAAACAACCATACTACAGATTTGAAATATCACCCTACTACTTCCCTAGAGTTTCAGAAATGCATTAGCAAGTTTGAATAATAAAAGATTTTTAAAAATCCATAATTCCTTCTGCGATATAGTCGCAGTTTAGCAACTCGTTCCGGCGAATTCCGATGCGCTAATCGGACACTCGCGCCTTATTTCATTCTATCCCTCTAAACAAAGAAAAAACTTTCTTGGGAGTATTTGAAAGTCGGATGAACCAATTATAAAACGGGCCTTTTCCAACCGTGTAAGACATTAACTCCCAACATATTTCCCACTTATTACCCCTTTCCCATGCAACATTAATGAAAACTAAACAAGTCTTTTCCATTTCCCTAAGGTCCAACTAACTGTTCCAGCTCCTAACTAGTTCCTGCAAGATCGTCGCCTCAGCTACTAGGACGGCTAATCGAATCACGAGATGCGGTGTACAACACAGCCGAGCTAGCTGTATAACTGACAAGGTATTTAAAAATCAATTTTTGCTTTTCAAAACGGCGAGTATTAATTAATAATAACTGCCTAAGCGGAATCCGGTGAAGTTTGTTGCCGCTGAATTAAACTTCGCATGATTAAGCACAAGGAAAAGAGTGGAAGAAGGATTTTGAAATTTATTACGTATTATTTTAATGACGATTTTACACGGTAACTTGTGTTTGGGGGCTTTATTTGGTGAGGATGGATTGCTGCAAACTGTTGGTGGTGGTTTATATACGGAACTATCTTACTCCCTTTTCGATTAATTCAAGAAAGAAAGAAAAACGACTCTCTTCCAATGAGAGCTGCCATCCATCCTGCATTTATCATAGACTGGATTATTGCCCTTTCAGGATCCTAATGATTCGCAAGATCCGTTATATTTCCGGGAGTCTTATGTCGGTGTACCAGAAAACGAAATAGGGGGTGATTCATAGCATGGGGACTAGGCTTAAGAATAAGGGAATCGACATTTAAAGGTATATTTTTGGTAGAAAATGGAATTACTCGGCAAAGAAATTAAATATGCTTACTATTTATTTTATCAAAGAAATAACTAAAGGGTGGTTCATAGTATGGGGACTAGGCTTAAGGATAAGGAAATCGACATTTAAAGGTATACTTTTAGAAGAAAACGGAATAACTCGGCAAAGAAATTAAATATGCTTACTATTTATTTTATCAAAGAAATAACTAAAGGGTGATTCATAGTATGGGTACAAGGCTTAAGCATAAGAATCGCCATTTAAAGGTATATTTTTGAATAACTCGACAATGATATTAAGTATGCTTACTATTTATTTTATCAAAGATTACTTCTTGACACTGAAAAGGCTTTAAAAATTTTGTGTTTATTACATTACATTTTATATTTATTGTACAGTTATTAGTGGCGAGTTTTGTGATTCAATTTAAATAGGATAAATTCATGTAGTGCAGAATTATTTTACAAAATATTAAAATTTTAAAACTTTTGTGAGAATAGAATTGATGCAAATCGATAGTTTCTCTTGTTATAAGATAATTAATTTGGTGACATTTTATCTAAAATTTAAATTGTTTGTACATCAAAGCAGAGTAATAAATTATGTACTAAAAATTTTCAAAATTTACTGAAATTCTAGTTTTTAATTAGAATTTAGCAGTTAAAACATATCTTCAAAGTAAGAGGACTTGCAGATGATGGTTTAGTCATTTTTCAGCCATAAGCAATGCACATTATGAAATTCCCTCGATTTTAGCAACCAAGTTGCCCATTTCATCACATGTTTAAGTTAATTAACATGTTTTCAATTTATTTTATTTGTAAAAATTGCATGTTTTTGTTTATTGTGACTTATAACTTAACGGAATTCAATTTGTACCTAGTATTACCAATCCGCATGCTACTGTATATTAAATACTGTACTAAGTGAGAAAAAAAGATAAAACAAACCAGTACCTGCCTAATGATACTTAACAAAGCTCTAAAATTATTTTTATGTTTTATAATTCATAGAATTTCATTTTGAGAGTTATATATTTTTTCAACAATATTATTTATTTAGCTAAAAAGTTAATAAAAATTTTAAAGTCAGCTTAGTTAGATACCACCATCAACCAAATGATTCTATGCAGTTTTCTAATTTTCCTATTTTGGGATGCATCTATGATGCAGTGAAAAAAATGTCTAATTTCATAATACAAGTTTAGCTTTTGTTGTGGGAAAAAAATGTCTAATTTCATATTACATGTTTGAATTTTGCTGTGGGGAAAAAATGTCTAATTTCATAATACAT
>JAPMOQ010028746.1:366156-380686 GCA_026543055.1 Argiope trifasciata | reverse complement strand
GGGAAAGAATGTCTAATTTCATAATACATGTTTGAATTTTGCTGTGGAAAAGAATGTCTAATTTCACAATACACGTTTGACATTTATCGTGGAAAAATTGTCTAATTTCATAAAGTACAAGTTTGAATGTTTTTGATGTCTAATTTCATAATAAACAAGTTTAATTATATCATAAATGCTTAGCAAACTGAATACAGTAATTGTTCTTAATTATATGATATATCTGATTCAGATTTCATTATTTTAAATTCACTGATCCATGAATTGCAGTGTATATTTTGGGATTTAATTTTGAATGAATACGAAGAAATAGATGTCTGATATTTAAAATGGTGTATAATTAAGACTACTTCGTTCAGATAGGCGCATTTAAAATTTCCTAAATGACTACGATTTTAATTTTAAGGAAATAAGTTTTAATCTAAATATACGAGAATGGTTAAAATATCATTCAGTAGCGTGAAGTAATATGATAATTCTTAAAATATCTCTTTAAAAAATCATATTCTCCTTATATTTAGATTAAAGTATATTTCGATAAAATTAGATTGAAGTTAAAATCTTCTGCTTTTTGAATTTAGAAAAATATAATTGGCAGAAACACGAATCGTTCAATATATTTTTTACTTCGCAATGGCAACAAGACACTTTTAAAATTTCATTTTTTACACAATTTTTTTTTCTTCTGAAATAAACATAGGGAGAAAAATAAATGACAGTTTTTCTTTCCACGTATCAAATATTTATGTTTTACTGTTTGGAAAAATATCAAGTTTTCTTCAAAAGGACGAAAAAATCTGCTCCATTCTTTGAACGGACAACGCTGAATATATAAAATGCTATTCTTTATTTGCTTGGAAGATGCTGCATTTTGGCGTTTGCTTTGCTTTTTGTCAAGTAAATAATACTAAAAATGAAAGATCTCAATAAATATTTTAATTACAATGGAGAAATTGAATTCTAATTCCCAAAATGTTACTTTATGACAGTTTTTTTGTAAAGGACATTTTTTGAATCAGATTTTTAAAATTATCTCCTTTTTGACAAACTTTTACTCTGAAATAACGTTAAACATTGACTTTTAATATTTAGGACAATAAATGGTTTATTAATTTTTAAAAAATAATTGCTTTTAAAAAAAGGTATTGACAACAATAAATATACTTATTTTTTAATATAATATTTACTTCATGCAGCTACGTATAGTTTTTTTATCCGATTAAAAAGAACTAAATGTAGATATTCGATAGTATTTCACTATCGCTATTATTAATAAAGTGATTTATTTACTAAAGAACATTAAAGGCAAAAATGTTTCCTGATATTCAAATTTGATTTTAAATTTTTTTTTCTTAAAAGTTTAATGAAATTTTAAAAAATTCAATTCACATAGAGATTTTTTGAAACGTTCTGGATTATCATTTATTGATTGATTAACAAATAGCAATTCGTCAATTTTTCTATCTATTTACACGCACTAGCTTCTTTTTTTTTATAAAAAACTCTTACAACTGGTGAAAAAAGTTCTTTTAGAAAAACTTATATGATTCACAACTTACACTTTTGGAAATTTTTTTAATAAATATTCCTTCAGCGACATCAATTTCACAGTTTATTTATTCAATAAATCTTAAAGAATATTATCTATTTTTTAAACATAATCAACAGCAGCTTTATTTAATTTCTAATCAGATGCATTGCCATTTATAGTAAGCTTCGAACATCAGTTACTGGCACAAGAAGTAATGCAATCCTGTTGCTGAGTTTCCAACTGAAAGCGTGACGTCAACTGGGGGCACAGCTGGGGTATTTTAATGGCAGCTGTAAAATGCCGTTCTCACAGTCATTCTCTGTGTCCTCTTTCAAGAACCACAACTTCAGGAACCCTGATAAGTTCTGATAAGCAATGTTTATCCGTATCAATAGCAACTAGCATCTCACAGTAACAAAAATTAGCTTTCTAATCTGTGGAATCTTTCTCTTCCTATCGCTACCATTGTGGAAAAGGAAAATGGAATATTTTCAGTTAATGTAGTGTCAATAAAATGAATTATTTTAACGCCTTGTCAACATAAATGAGATAGTTTAATTTTTTTCATGTAAAATTAATTGATTTTCAGAATACACTATATATGCGAGACTGTAAAACACGAAAAGAAAATAAATTGACTTAAACTTTGTACTTGTACTGTTAAAAGCAAAAAAAAAAAAAATTCAAAGAAAAGCTTAAATTCATACTCAGATTCTGCACCCATGGGGATAAGAAATATTTTTAAAAAATTAATGCTAAGCATTATTACTTGATATATTAATTACTATCCATGCTAACGAAAGAAAGTAAATATTACTTCAATATTTTTTATATTCTTTTTTCTTTAGATATATTTTTCATCATTGATTTTCAGATTTTTCGTGTCGTTATTAACCCATTTGCATCATTAGCATACATATGCGTTCGATTTTCCCGATCACTGGAGCGTATATATAAGCTACATCATATTATTTGCGATGCATATAATATGATATATGCTATATTCATATTATATACTATATACCTATATGCATCCCACATTTCAAATATTACCACACGGAACAAAATTACTAACAAGTAATATTCAAAAATGATTTTTTTTCTACCTTTATACAATTTTACACTTAAATATGAAATTTAAAAAATTTCCGTGATATGGGCCTTTTTTCATATTTTCATATGGTGCAAATGGGTTAAATGATCGTTTACAGTTCCTTAAATTTTTCTAGACACTTTTCCTTTTCAATTGGAAAATTTTTAGATGTTTTCATTTCTAATTTGGAAAAATTTCCACTACCCCAAAGTTGGAAAAGCAAATTAAGAATAAATTAAAAATAGTTACTTGCTCAATTGGAATGAAATTTAAACCATGATGTGTTCTTAAGTCATGCTATTTACAAAAGTTAAAATGGGAAGAAATGAGAAATCTCTGAGAGAATATTTGTGATCTCAATAATTTTCAAAATGATCCTTCTTGTGATCGAGATAATCAGTTTAAGAGCTATTTCTCACACAACAGTTTTTTCTTTAAAATCTGATCCTTTTGCTTCATATTGGCACCATCAGTATTATTAAATTTCATTTAAATTGCTATTTAAAATATTAGGTAATGTGAGACAGGAAACGTACGAGAACAAAATAACTAATAAGTATGAATTTATTCGAATAATTCCACTCAGTTCCGATGTGTTTTCGAAATTTAAGTGACTCAACAGTTTAATAAATGCTATATCCTGTTTGCTATGATTTTGAGCGAGATTTCAGTTAAATATTTCATGCTCAAGTGTTGACAAACGAGAAATATTCTAACGGTTTTCACTCACAATTTTGATATCAATCTTTCTTGTTCGAGATATATTTACATGATGAATTACAGCAAAACTTTCATTTAACAAGACTGCATGATCATATTTATGAATATTAATTAATTAATAGCATAAATTTATTATTTGAAATTATTTCGAGCACTAAAAATCACATCAAATAGGTTACTTTTTTTATTTATATCAGGTATGTAATAAATAGTAAAATACGCCTTTTATTGATTATGTGTAAACTTTCTTGTTAGTGTATCCGATGTTTAGGCTTGATATTTATTGCTTATCTTCAAATAAAAATTTATTTAAATAACTTCAATTCTTGCAGCTGCACGATAACTTTTTTGCGACGAACCTATTTCATTCTGAACTTTGGGGGTAGATTATGAAAACAACATTCTGAAATATAAGGACAGATGTTTTGATGCATATCCCGCTCGAAATAATAAACAATTTATGGAACAAATATTCAACTTTTGCTCATCAAATATGTATGTTTATGTAATATTCACGCAAATGAGGATTTTAATAAAAGCTAAGAGAGTTTGAGTAATTATCTTTGCTAAACCTTTCTAACCTTTAATGTAAAACGCGACTCGACTTCCTAGCAAGGTTGCAAATTACCAATGATTTCTTAAATTACAACACATGTATATGAATAGATTGATTAAAAAATAAGAATTATTGAATCTAAATGTTATTTTTATTCAAAAGACTCTTTGGAAGAATGTATTTAAACACTATTTCACAAAAGATAAATTGTCTAGAAGTGAAATATTATTTTCATAGGTGCTTAGTTAAGTAGAAACTAAAAATGAAATATATTGGTTACTAAAACCATATATTCAAATTAAATCTCAAGTCACGCCAAAATCAAAGGAATTAGATTAAATCAAAAGACATAGCATTCCATAATAAATAAAGCAAAAGATTCGGAAGAATGCATTCAGATATTATTTCAATAAAAGATAAATTGTCTAAAAATGAAATATTATTTTCATCCAAATGATTCTTTGGAAGAATGCATTTAGACATTATTTCAATAAAAGATAAATTGTCTAAAAATGAAATATTATTTTCATCCAAACGATTCTTTAGAAGAATAAATTTCGACATTATTTCAATAAAAGATAAATTGACTAAAAATGAAATATTATTTTCATCCAAACGATTCTTTGGAAGAATGCATTTAGACATTATTTCAATGAAAGATAAATTGCCTAAAAATAAAATATTATTTTCCTAGGTACTGAATAAGCCAAACGCTAAAATCGAAATATATTGATTTGTACAATCATATAGACAAAATAAATTTCAAGTCAAAACGCATTAGATGAAATTAAAAGACATTGGATTCGATAATAAATAAAGCCAACAGAGCAACAGTTACGGAATCATTTTCCCATACTTGATCAAATAAATCCAGTTCCTTTTCTTTTATATTTGCTAGAGCTTCCTTTACCTTTGGAGGGACACATTCAAAGAGGTGAATAATTACATCCAAACAAGAAGAGAAAACCAAAGACACGGAAAAGGCGAAATAAATTTTCATCAAAAACCGCCGACATTATTCTATCCCGGCACTACATTAAATTCGAGTGAAAATAAAGACAGTTCTTTATTAATGCGAAACTAAAAATGGGACGTTACCCCCCTTCTGCAACCAGGACCGAAATTATTTTAATGTGATGATCGATGAAATAACTAGGGCAGTGAAAAAAAAAAAAGAGAAGGGAAATGTGAAAAATGTGGCAGCTTTGAATGTCTCAAAATCAATGAGTGGTGGAAGTCCTAGGTGTCAATGAATCGGCAAGAAATGGGAATTCTTCGACACAGCCCGATCAAATGAAAATAAATGCGGAAGACTGCTAAAGAGATTCATTTCCACGAAAAAGAACCGATCGATGATTGTTCAAATAAGCCACGATGAGAGACTGCTACATTTATTATCAGTTATCGGATTCAAATGAAATTTTCATTCCAACTGCTATGTGAAAGAATATGTACATAAGTTATTTCGATTAAAAAATACCATCTATAAATTTATTATTGAGTAAAATCTGGTCATAATTTATTTTACTTATGCATATATGAATGAGTATTTCGAAATATCAAATCAAAAAGTCTGAACAAACGAATTTGTGATTTCTTCCAAAAAATATATTTCCCTTAGATAAGTTTCCTAGGAACATCAGTATTTTAACAATAAACTCTGTGTATGACGTATAATTTTTTTTAATGTCGACTATTTGAAGAATGGAATATTTTATAAAAATATGTTTGAAATGTTTGCATTTACTATCAGTTGAAACGAATGTTTCAGTCTAATATAGGGACGCGAATGTTTTATTAGCATACCAAAGAAAACAATTTGGCGAAACAATATAATTTATTATAGAACTCAAAAAATTGAGCTCAGCAACTAAAAAATGAAATTTAAAAAAATTGTTAATTTTAATATGCAGAATGGAGATAGTGCTACACTTCTTGAAGTTCTTTATAATCTGATTCAAAACAGGATTACTGATAAGGTTTATATAAAATTTTAAATTGTTATAATATTATTTTGAAATTTACAATGTGCTATATACATGCTCTAAGTCTATTACTGTTGTAACATTTTTACGAAATCTATAAAATATTAAGCACAGATTTAGTTTAATTAGATTAGTTTCCTTTTTTGGATCTTTATGAAAGCTACTTTGGAAAGGATCTCGTAATTTTGAATCTTGTTGTCGGATGACAACGACGGCATTTGAGGTAATATATCCTCTTCAAACTTTTGCTTTACACCAGGAGCAGTTTTTATGACTTACGACGGATTTGGTATGAGTATTACTACATGCACTTGTTTCTCAGAAAGAATCTGGAATGTATTCAAAGCAATTTGATGAAGAATCATATAAATTCTTCCGATTTCTTTTTTATTGACACATGTAAATACAGCATTCAGCATTTTGACCAATTATAAATACAGAAAAAAAATACTTTTATCGTAAATATAATTGCTAAAAGAATATGGTCCTTTTTATATTAAAAGCCAACGTGAAACGAAAACAAAATAAAATGTGTGGTATTTTGATTTAGCATCTGGAACCACTAACAACACATGGCTTTTTGTAACAACATATAACAATCACACATAAATAAAAGCGGTTTAGGAGCAGATGTAACTAATCTATAAATATTTACATTAAAATAATGTTTTGATAAGTTTTCCATATGCCTTTATGACCGAACAATGACGCTATAGCTATATGAGAGAAAAATAAAGCCAAAACGAAATGTTCCGCTCTTTTTCACAATTTTTATCTTTTTCCTTTTATTTTTTTTCTTTGTTTGTTTGGACAAGACTTCATATCAAGTATCCTTCTTCTGGCATAAAGTCACAATTTCGTTTTTATTATTTACAGATGGAGGTAACTTTCAAGGCAATATTGCAATACAGCCATTGCTCTCTTATATAAGCGATAAGCTTAAATAAGGAAGCATCGAATGCTACTTTTGAAAAACTCCAGTTTTTCGTATTCGTATTGATTAAGATTCTAATTTATCGTCAGTTTTTAGATTCGAACAGAATTTTCTTCTGACTCTCTTTAACATTTCTAAGAACTCCTATCAAATTTAGTTTTAGTCGTGCATAAACATAGCAGAATACGAGTAGATTCAAATAAAAAACTTCAGAAAGAAGATTCCTGATTTTTGCCAATTTTTTTTCGTCTGTGCATGCAATGGTTTGTAAAAATGGATAGTAAATTTTTGAGAGGAATAAGTTCAAGAAACAGAATGCTAACAAACGCACATTATCACATTCATCAATTATCAAATCAAATGAAACTTGTATCCTAATTTATTCAATATGCATTCAGTCAAAATGCTATTCAAGTTATTCCAATAAAAATAGTAAAATTTTTTATCAATATTCAAAATCTTATCCAAAACTCTTAATTACGCTTATCAAAATGCAGTATTTCAAAAATTCTAAAAAGGTGCTAGAAAAGAGACGCACGATCTTCAGTAATTATTTTTATATGTGCATATCTAAAAGTGATATTTTAATAATCTGTTGATATTAAGAATAATTTTCATAGTAATATTTATTTCATTTATTTCAGAAATTCTTGTAACCAAAAATTCATATTTGAAAATAAAATAAAAAAATAAAGTTAAAAATTTGCAATAATGGGAATTTTCTATTAATCTTTAAGAAATATGATTATTATTGAATATATAATTATTGTATATATAGTATATAAAATGGGTGAAATATCTATTTCATTAAACTTGTATTAATATTTGTTTATTTCTAAATAATATTAATAATTAACTCATGCATAAAAGATTTTAGAATGTTCATATGTAAAATATGCTTAAAATTGTAATCTTTATGAACTCATTTTTTTAGTACTCAGCTTCCATAAATTAGAATACAGACCACAATCAAATGGCTAGTCTCTTTTTTTTCATCACTATTAAACCAATGCATAGCATTAGAACTCTACATATTCTATTGCAATTAACAGATTGCAAACAACGTGGAAACTGTCTATAATTTATTTGGTCGTCTATCTAATACAAGATAGCCATCGTACAAAATTTATTCAAGGTTTTTGTTATGCTATAAATTTGGGTTAAGTAAAATTTTCTTTCCTGTAGAAACAGCTTTATTTCAAGAATTCTATTGCAATTAAAAGATTGCCAATTACAGATTTTGGATTGCCACCTGCAGAGACAGCATAGAGTTCTTTAGAATATTATTTAACTAATAACCAATTGACTTCATTAGTGGTAAAATTACATTTTACTAACTATAATCTATCTATAATATATTTGCCTTTCTATAAAATACAAGACAGCAATTTTATAAAATTTATTCAAAGTTTTTGCTGTACAATAAATTTGCGTTAAGTAAAATTCTGCAGAGATTACTTCTTGAAACAAAACAAAGCTATCCATTGAAATTAACAAATTGCCACTTTAAAAAATGAAATTTTTTAGAGTATTTCTTAAATAATCGCAGGTAGATTACTTTGGTGGTAAAATTATATGTTTTACATGCAATCAACTATGTATAATTTATTTGCTCATCTATGAAATATATGACTGCCATCGTACAAAACTTTTTCAAGGTTTTTGTTTTGCAGTAAATTTCTGAAAAATTCTTCTGCATGCAGAAATAGCTTTATTTTGCCTGAAGAAGAAATCTATTATAATTAATAAATTGCCAATTACAATCTACACGGAATTCTTTGGAGTATCATTTCAATTATAACTAGTTGACTCCATTTGTGATAAAAGTATATATTTTGCGTAAAATCTATCAATCAATACATAAATTACACACAAAAATATTATATTTGCTTGCATGTCAAATACAATACAGACATAGTACAAAATTAATTCAAGGTTTTTGTTGTTCAGTAAATTTAGGTTTAATAAAATTCTTCCGTTTGTACAAACAGCTTTATTTTACTTCAAGTAGAAATTTATTACAATTAATATACTGCCAATTACAGAAAACATGTATTTCTTTCGACAATTATTTTTATAATCTCTAGTTGACTCCATTTGTGGTAAAATTATAAATTTTATATGCAATCAATCAATGAATATCAATTGCATACAACAATAGTATATTTGTACGCCTATCAAATACAAGACAGCCATCGTATAAAACATATCCAAGGTTTTTGTTTTGAAATAAATATGGGCTAAGTATAATTCTTTCGCCTGCAGAAATAGCGTCATTTAACTTCAAGAATAATTCTATGGCAGTTAAGAGATTGACACACAAAACATGGAATTCTTCAGAGAGTTATTTAAATATTCACCAGTTGACACCATTTGTGGTAAAATTATATATTTTGCGTACATTCAACTATGTACAATTTATTTGCTTTCCTATCAAATACAAGACATCCATCGTACAAAATGTATTTAAAGTTTTGGTTGTGTAGTAAATTTGGATTAAGTAAAATTCTTCCGCCAGTAGAAATTATTTTATTTCAAGGAAAAATCTAATGCAATTAATAGATTGGCAATTGCAGACAACATGGAATTTTTAGAGTATTATTTAAATAATCGCGAGTTGACTCCTTTTGTGGTAAAATTATCTGTTTTATGTTCAATCAATCAATGCATATCAATTGCATACAACAATATTATATTTGATCGCCTATCAAATACAAAATGGCCATCATGCAAAATTTATTCAAAATTTTTGTTTTGTAATAAATTTGTGATATGTAAAATTCTTTCACCTGCAGAAATTAGCTTTATTTTCTTTCAAAAAGAATTTTCGGCTAATAAAAACAAACATTTTTGAATTCATATTAATTTGTTGAAATGACGTTTGAAAATTCGTATATCTTCGTATAATACAACTTGTCCAAAGAATATTCATCTATCACAATTCTAGATTTTGCAGTAGACAAACTAGTTCATCATCATTAATTTATCCTATTTCAATGACAACTACTATGTGGTTATCGTTTTGATGACCAAATCAACGATGACTAAGTCTTTTCTCTAGACTGAAAGTGCTTTGTGCCTTGTCTGTCCCTCGGGTATTGAAGTCTTTTTCTAATTGAATTCTTTCGGGAAATATGCAAAGTAAATGAAAAACTATTTGAGGTATTTCAAATCTTATACTTTCTAGATCATTATTATACGACTCCAAGAAAAACTAATTTAATTCCAGTTTGTTAACTAATTCCCGTATACTAATAGGAAAATTAAAAACTTTTATTTAAAATGAAATTTTTCACTGATGCCAAACTGTGAAATTTAACTAATTTTAAGTTATCCTTGGGTGGCACCTAAAAATCAGGATAAGCGTCAGGCATAGTGATTGGTGGATACACAAAAAGGTGGTGGTTTAACTCCTCGCATAGATGACAGGACGTACTTCCTTAGGGAAGGGTTGTACAGTGGCCAGTGATGATTCTTAGGACTCACAGTTTTCGGCAGTGATGCTGTATCGGTGGTCCTGTAATTCAGTTATTTTATTTGTGTACCTTCGGATGGGCCTGAGAGTCAGTGATATGACTTAAGTAATTTTAAAAAATTAACTGAATTCCCGTTTGTTTACTAATTTTATTCCCATCTACTAATTGGAAAATTAAAACTTTCATTTAAATAGAAATATATAACTGATGCCAACAGGATCTTTATAATGTGTTCATATGTTTGGAAATTTTTTTAAAATAAATCAAATGCAATGTTTTTTTTATTGTAATAATTGAGAATTTTGCATTTTTTTCAAATGTATATCCTTAAAATCTCCTTTTTTTGCAATAAAGCGTAATTTAAAATTAAGTTTGAGTCTTGAAATGTACAAAACCTTTAACAAATTTTAATAACTGTGAGAATTTTGGCATTGATTGCATGCAATTCGCTTGAGAGAGATACGAAGAAGATTAAGTTTTACTCAAGCGTGACTTTATTTTGAAAAATAGAAAACCAGCTTAAATCTAATATCAAAAATTTGGAATCTTAGTGGTCAGATTTTTTTTTTTTTTTTTTTTGCGAGTGTATTTAAATTTTGTAAAAACGGCCACGTAAGTCTGTGCTTATATATTAGTATAATCGTTAGAAATAGTTTAAACATTTTTAAAACTGAAACATCAAAAAAATGATGGTAAATTTTTCTTTGTTTAAATGAAAACTGAACTTAAAAAGAGTTGTGCAAAATGCTACCATTTGATTTAAAATTTAGATCCAATAGAAAATTACTCTAGGAAAATCGATATATCTTTAATCCAAAGGAATTTTTAAACTTTTATTTTCTAATAACTCTTTTACTCTTTATAACAACTCTTTTAAAGTTCAGTTTCCATTTAAACAAAGAAAGATTCACCGCCATTTTTTTTTATGTTTCAGTTTTAAAAATGTTTAAACTATTTGTAAGGTTTATACTAACATATAAGGATAGGCTCACGTGTGTGTTTTTTTGTGTGTTTTTTACAGAATTTAAATAAACAGGCAAAAGGAAACCACCCCAAAACTGAATATTAAGATTCCAAATTTCTGTTATTAATTATTTTATAAATTAATTTATTATTATTATTATTTTGTTATTATTATTTATTTATAATAATAATAATAATAATAAATAATAAAATAATAATAATAGTAATAATAATAATAAAATATTATTATTATTTTATTATTATTCATTATTATTTATTACTAGCCGCCTTTGGCGACCAGCTGGTTCGCCATGAGTAAAGCGTTCTAAAATGTTCAATTAAATCACATATTCATTAGCCTTGAAGTAATTCCGGGCATTGATTGACCTGAAATTAATATTTTCTTTAAGATGATGGACGGAAAGTTCTAAAAGTACACCTTTTCCTAATAAAATTCTTTAATTTTATAATCAGTCAGTTTTAACCATCGGTTATGCTTCCAAAATATTAAAAAAAATTCAATGATGTTGCCAAAATATTAAATATGTTTTTTTAAAGAAAGCGAGAAAGGGAAAAAATGTATTGAATTAATGATACAGATATTGCAAACGATTACATAAATATGCCATTAAGTCGGGATTTCAATGCATATCCTGTCTAAATTCAATCAGGTTTACCGTAAATAAAAAAGATTTATTGAGTTAATGATATAGATATTGCAAACGATTGTAGAAACCTTTGCTTTGCATTTATTTTTTAAAGAAAATATCACATTTTATATTTCTTTTATTTTATCCAGTCACGTGCTGAAAGTTGTATTTCTTTAGATTTGATTTACGATGATTGTTTTTTTTTTTATTATTTAAACTTCCGTCATTGTTTTCTTTTATTTATTCAGTCACGTGCTCAAAAAAACATGGTCAAAATATTTCTTTAAAAATTCGTTACAAATAGAGGCTTAAGTTATACATTAAAACAGTGATACCATTAGAAAGCTAATTTTTTTATCTTTAAATTGATGTAAAAATCCTGTTTGTGCAATAATATTTTCGGAAGTTATAGCGGAAAAACGTCGAAATTTCGCTTAAATTTTAATTAATTCAAATTCTAACTAAAAATTCGAAAAAAGGGCTCCGAGATGCACATTCCGAACCTCCAAGGTATACATGTACCAAATTTGGTGGTTGTAGGTCCAACGGTCTGGCCTGTAGAGCGCCAACACACACACACACACACACACACACGCACGCACGCACACACACACACACACACATTGAGCTTTATTATAAGTATAGATTATTATCAATTTATTATTATTATTAATGAATTATAATTAATGTTATAAATTTAAACTTTTAATCCACTATATCTGTATTTTCAGACAATATCATGCAATTGTTACTTAAATAGGGCGAATGATCCTTATTGAATGTAATAAGGAAGAATTTATTCAATTACTGAATCTCTAGAGCTATGTTGGATTAAAATTCTTTGGACGAGTTATAGATATGTCAAATATTACCCGGTTTTCAAAGGCCTTTCAAACAAATAATAACAAAAGGATTATATTTTATTATATTACATTAGGTTAAAGTGATAATAATAATAACATTTGTAAAACTGCACCCTGGTATTATTTTAAGCTCCTAGCGAAAATTAAAGTAAGTTCACTAAATGTAACATAACTGGAAATTTTAAATAATGAAAATGTCTTCGGAAAAAGGCATTTTTATTTAAAATTTCGGCAATTTCTGGCTTTATGGAAGATGGCTTCCAGCATTTTGCTTCAGTTTGCAATTTCTTCAAGACTTCATTGAAATTTCATACCTCATATTTAAAGCTATAAAAAATCATGAATATGAAATCTTAAATAAACACTTAAAATTTTGTTTTTCTTTGAATTGTGCTGACTTCTTTGTTTAGTTGATTTATAAAATTTATGATGTAAACGCATGATCAACCAAACGCAAGTAACAAAATTATTTAGTTAACACTTCAGCTTGCATGCCAATTAGAATTAATCATTTACATATCTAAATGTAATATAACAAAAACAATAGTTGATTTCCATGTAATGTTATATACTATTTAATTATGTCAACAAAACAACAAATTAAGACGTAACTTATAGTATAAATATAAATTTGACAACATTTATCACACTTCGTTGTATAAAAATTTATAAATAGCAATAAAATATTAAATTTAAAATGATAAAGTTTAGGTATAGCAATTTATAATTAGTTCGTAAATTTCTAACACTTCGTAAGTATCCCGATATTTAAAATTAAAAAAATGTAATTTTTTTAAAATAAAGATTGTGTTTTCAATGCAAAATAAATTAACATCTTACACCAATACTATTTCATCTAATTTCTTTTAGTTTCCCTTGTTAAATAAAAACTAATTAATTCTCAATGTGTACTTACATGTAGTCCTAAATTTGAGAAGATAGTAAAATTCGATGCATATTATCTTTGTGGCTGGGTTTATTGAAGAAACCTTAACGCGAAGAATGCAAAAAAGGGTGTGACGAATTTGAGTGATATGCGGTTTTAAATATTGAAGAAATTAATAAAGTATGCAGTACTGACATCAACAAACTTTATTTTTTTACTTGCTTTTTAACGAGTTCTTAAAAAAAATTGAGAGTTTGAAAAATAAGTCCTCTAAACAGATGAAAATTTCTTAAAGATTTTCGTACCAGCATAAATTGCAATGAATCTTTTTTTCCATCTGTTACCAGCCAACCATGAAACAGCTGCAAAAAAACAATAATCGCGAACCCTAAAACAGTTTCAAACTTGAGGTTATTGATTGCTTGTAAGGAAAATGATGGCAGCTGGAAAATCAATCAAATTCCGAAAAATGTGATGTTTGAAAGAAAGTAGACCGAAAGAGAAATATATATATATATATGGCCATGTGAGTTTATGGAAATGCTGTATGGGGTATATTTCTCAGTATTTATCAATAAAAGTTGTAGAGCAATTCCCTTTAAATGGCGACTCACTTTAAAAGAGCTATCATCTCGATTCTCAACAATAACTTGAACGCAAAAGTAGTTATAAATAAAGTCGCTTTTCATTTAAAACCATAGCTTGCTGATATTGTTTTTAAAAGGATAAAAGTGTGTTTTCATATTGTTTTGGAAATGATGGCATTATGTTTTCATATTGTTTTTAAAATGATGGCATTATGTTTTCTTTGCCATTGACTTGCTTTGAATTGTTTTTATTATTTAACGAAGTTTTATTATTGAGCAATATTAA
>JAPMOQ010028746.1:352301-366146 GCA_026543055.1 Argiope trifasciata | reverse complement strand
ATGTTTTGATAGTTTCCAAAAACGATGGCATTATGTTTTGATAGTTTTTTTTAAAAAATCACTGCATTATATTTTGATATTTTTTTTAATAATAACTTTGTGTTTTCTTTGGCATTGACTTGCTTTAGATAGGCGCATATATTGTTCACAAAGTTTTGCTATTCAGCAATATTAAGACAAAATAACTGGTACTAACAGTAGTTTTTGTTTATTTAAAAATCTTTTTCATTAAATTGACCCTTTAAAATGCCACTTTTTCTAATCATTGTATATCAAAACATTTTTTTAATTGAGATTGACTTAAAGAAAACTCATACATTTAACTTATGAGATAAATTTAATTTGATTTATTAATCAATTTGGGTAATTAAGAACTTTATCGCAAACAAAATAGAGTGTCGTGATTTGTTATTAAAAATTGAAGCATCCATGTTTTTGTCTTATTTAAAAAATCGTTAGAACTTTTGCTAACTCACATAACTTCATACAAAGATTGATGTATTTGGGAGCAAACATGATTCCCCAGAGTTCAGAAAAGGATAAAACTGTTGAATTGAAATGAAGTTATTTACTCAACTCTTCAACGGTTAAAATTACAATGAATTAAATGGAGCATGTCTACTATTTTTTTATTTAATTTCAAATCGTGTGTGGAAAAATAAAATACAAACCCCTGAAACTATAATATAATAATAATTTATCATTCATACACCTTTCAATAGATTATTTGATGCGAAATTCCTACGAATCATGTAATAAACATGTTATATAAAGATCACGTTCTTAATTACAATTCAACAATTTAACTCGATATTTGTGTAATGAATTGAAAATGACTGCATAATTAGAATGAAAAGCTTTATATTATATATGTAAAGATTTAAAGTTTTGAACAGTTCGGGGACATTGAAGAGACCTTTGATGCTTTTAATGTAATCTATAATAAATTATGAAAACACAACAATAAATAAAACAGAACTCAATGTCTAAATTTAAGTATGCCAACATTTATCACACATTTTGTTTTATTTCATCAAGAAGACGCAAACATGTTCATGTACAACAGGAACAACGAACACACAAAACCAGACAGAAAGGGAGAGCTCTCGAACATTTTATCCTGAATCTTAAATAACTTAATTTGATAGGGAAAATCTTGTTTACAGTGCTTATAGACTATTAAATTTATCATGGGGATTTCTGCACATGCAATTTTCAAAGCAGGGGAAACATGGGGAACTTTTTGTAAAAATATTCGTTTAGGTCTGGAACTTTTATCATCACTCTCATAGTGGGAATCGCCGGCTAAAGAATTTTACAAATCAATTTTTGAATTAATTAAGCAGATAACGTAGAAACGGATCAGGGAAAAAAGAGAATATTTTTAGAATGAAGTTAATATAGGCTAAATTGAACTAAAAATTAAGAAATTAATTCCGATTAAGTTAACTTTTAAATATCGTTATTAATTAGATAAATAGACAGATTAAACTAGGTTTCGTAACACATCTTTATGCAAGTGTAAGACGTTCAAGAATTATTTATGTTTTTGTGAAATCCAAATAAAAAGGTATAGATATTTTTAAATCTAAGCCTTATTTTTCAAAATAATCATCTAAGTCATTCTTTTGCTATCTTTCTTTGCGGTTAATAGTCATTTTTAACTTCAACGCAAAAGATTCGATTATCGTGGTTATGTATTTTGAGTCTGTAATGTCACAGTTCCTAGAACGTCCCGACAAAGTGTGTCAGCTGATCTTAACAGCTTTGGAAAGGATCCAGAAAGTTGAACTGCAACGAGTCACATCAGGAGAGGCATAAGTTTCTCGTCGTAAAAAAGAATTATTTTGCATACCATACTTATAGCACGATTACACCTTCTTAAAAACTTAATCTAGAAATTATTTTTATCTTTATTGCATAATTTTGTTGCATGAAATTTTTTTAATATTCTAATATATTCTTCAAAAAATTAACTAGATACACATCAGTAAATCAAAACTGAAGTCTCATGGAAACTAATTTCCAATAGCTTGTAGTTTTTTTTTATTTAAATACTTTATAATTTGCTATTCTGTATTATATTAATATTTAGCAACAAATTATCAATTTATTCAGTGTATGAATATCAAGCACTTCTTTAAAATGTATTCTTACAACTTTAAACTATTTAATAATATTTCGAAGTTAAATATCTTTACTCGGGCTATGCATTTATTGCCCAATTCCATTTCTTATGGCTTTAAAAACGTAAAATAAAGCCCAAATATCTCATCTGACAAGGCATTTATTTCTCAATTCCTTTTCTTCTGGTTTCAAAAACATAAAATAAAGTTTAAATGTCTCCTCTTTCAAACCATTTATTCGCTCATTCCATTAAAAAACCAAAATGAAGCAAAAAATCTTCGCAGGGACCTCTAAAACTAGTGATAGCATCTATATTTCCATTCTTACACACATACTAAAACTGTGGTTCCGAAAATGGATATCATTTAAAAGCACCTGAAAGATTCATATTCAATCATAACAATTACTATTTTAACCTTCTTCCCCGATTAATATCTTTGTACCAACTATTAGTCCAATTCTTTAGCGCCATTTTCCAATAAATTTTCTAGAACTTCATCCCCTATAAGTGACATAAAAAAAGGAACTAGATCTCCCGAGTTTATTCCACCAATTGATCAAGCCCATTCGTATGTCCCGCACCGATTTTACGCATTAAAGCAAAGTAAAAACGTCTTTTTATGCTATTTTCTTGCCCGGCCCCAGAGCGAATAAGAAGAGCTGTCACAAATTCTAAACCATTTTTTTTTTCAAATAAATTCGTTGTAATTTAGAATTTTTAAAAAAATAATTTTATGTTACAATATGGTCATATAGGTTTGATGCTGCATGGTCATATTTAGTCTTCGTGCAATTAAAATCCAACTCCCACACACTACGCCACAAACTATTATAACTGTTCAAGAAATTCTATATTAATTAAAAGCATCTGAAGGATTCATAGTCAAACATAACAATTACTATTTTTAACCTTCTTCTCTGATTAATATTTGCACAAACTACTCTTCCAATTCTTTAGCGTCATTTTCCTGTAAATTCTTCATCCCCTGTAAATGACAAAAAAGTATCTAGATCTCCTGAGTTAATTCCACCAATTGATCAAGCCCATTTATACCTCCTGCTCCGATTTTACGCATTAAAGCGAAGTCATAACGCCTTTTTATGCTGTTTTCTTAACTCGTCTCCTGAGTGAATAAGCAGAGATGTCACAAATACTAAACCATTTTTTTTTTCAAATAAATTCGTTGTAATTTAGAATTTGTTTAAAAAATAATTTTATGTTACCATATGTTCATATATGTTTGACGCTGGATGGCCATATTTAGTCTTTGTGCAATTAAAATACATCTCCAATCCCCACACATAACGCCACTGAAACTATTAAAACTGTGATTCAGATATCAAATATTAATTAAAAGTACCAGAGAGATTAGTAATGAACTATAACCACAATTACTTTTTTAACATACTTCCCTGATTAATCTTTGCACCAATTACTCTCCCGATTCTTTAGCGTCATTTCCCTATAAATTTCCTCGAACTTCATGCAATATAAATGACATAAGAAAGAATTTAGATCTCCTGAGTTAATTTCACCAATTGATCAAGCCCAATCATACCTCCTGCTCTGATTAAAGCGAAGTAATAACGCCTTTTTATGCTGCTTTCTTGCTCGGCTCCATAACAAATAAGCAGAGATGTCACAAATACTAAACCATTTTTCTTCCAAATAAATTCATTTTAATTCAGATTTTTTTTTCAAAATAATTTCATGTCACCATATGCTCATATAAGTTTGATGCTGCGTGACCATGTTTGAACTTTGTCCCATTAAAATCCAACTCCAACCCCCACGCACTACGCCACTGAAACTGTTCAAGAAATTCGATATTAATTAAAAGCAACTAAAAGATTCATAGTCAAACATAACTACAATAACTTTTTCTAACTTTCTTCTCCGATTAATATTTGCACCAATTACTCTCCCGATTCTTTAGCGCCATTTTCCTGTAAATTTCCTCGAACTTCATCTCCTATAAGAGACAAAAAAGGATCTAGATCTCCTGAGTTAATTCCATCAATTGATCAAGCCCATTCATACCTCCTGCTCCGATTTTACGCATTAAAGCAAATTAATAACGTCTTTTTATGCTATTTTCGTGACTCGGCCCCACAGTGAATAAGCAAAGATGTCACTAATACTAAACCATTTTTTTTTCAAATAAACTCGTAATTTTTTAAAAATTTCAAAATAATTTTATGTTGCCACATGTTCATATACGTTTGACGCTGCATGGCCATAGTTAGTCTTTGTGCCTTTAAAATCCAGCTCCCACACACTAAGTCACTGAAACTATTAAAACTGTGGTTGAGAAATCGGATATTAATTAGAAGTACCAGAGGGAATGATAATGAATTATAACCACAATTACTTTTTGAACCTTCTTCCCTAATTATTCTTTGTACCAACTATTCGCCCAATTCTTTAGCGTCATTTTCCTGTAAATTTTCTTAAACTTCATCCCCTATAAATGACATAAAGGATCTAGATCTCCTGAGTTAATTCGACCACTTAATCGCTCATTCATATCTCCCACTCCCACACACTACGTCACTAAAACTATTAAGACTGTGAGAGAAATTCGATATTAGTTAAAAAACATCTGAAGGATTCATAGCCAAACATAACAACAATGACTTTTTTAACCTTCTTCTCTGATTAATATTTGCACCAACTACTATACCAATTCTTTAGCGCCATTCCCTGTAAATTCTTCATCCCCTATAAATGACATAAGAAAGGATCTAGATCCTCTGAGTTAATTCCACCAAATCATCAAGCCCATTCATACCTCCTGCTCCGATTTAACGCATTAAAGCGAAGTAATAACGCCTTTTTATGCTGCTTTCTTGGCTCCAGAGCGAATCAGCAGAGAGGTCAGTAAAGTGGATTGACTTCTTCTCTGTTTCGCAATCAGAACTCGAGTTCTACATGCGTCGAACATTACGACAGCAGAAAGGATAGAAAGCAAACAACGCTTTGTGTCAGCGCCACCCTTTACTCCTATAAAAATTGGTCATCATTTCTTGACATGAGCGGGGAACAAGAACCACCCTCTGAAGTTTATAACCCTAAATTCCTCCCTCTTCTGCTCCTGGTTTATCCCTCCTCCTTTTGTTCCCTCTTGTAACCTGACAACCTGTCCCTACCCATCACCACCCTTCAATGTCGTCGAGTTTTCCCGAGGTACGACGGGAAAAATCGAGATTTTTGTCCGTTTACCTCTGAATGGACCAAAGATTTTATTGACCCTCATGTTTGATAGCTTTTCTTCCCCTCTGTGTTCTGGGTTTTTTTGTTTTTTTTATGTGTTTGTTGTTTTCGAAGGTTGGAAGGGGGGGACGTTTTCAGACCTTGTTGTTTGTCCAGTTTGGGATAAGGTGGTCCCCATCTCTTTCCTGAAAGAATGTTTTCGGAGTTCTGTTTGTTTACTGCTCACTAGTGTTCTGAGCACTTCAAACATATATAAAATTAGATGTCAAACGTGGACAAGTTCAGGCCTTTGTGAGATAAAATAAATAAGGAAGCTATTCGCAAATGGAATATCTCCTTTATAAATTGGAAGTCGTCCCGTTAAATGGCTTCGAAAAATGTATCATTGAATAAAAAATTTGGTTTTAATTGATGAAAATATTTCTTTGAATTAAAATAGGTAAATCATAACTAGTCCTGTAAAGTCTAACTTATAGCAAGGATATATTCGCAAACAGAATATCTCTTTTATAAATTGGAAGTCGTCCAGTTAAATGCCTTTAAAATGTTTACAGTATAAAAATTGGATATAATTGATGAAAATATTTCTTTGAATGAAAGCCGGTAAGTCATATAACTAACTAATTTACAAAACTCAACAAAAGGGAAACCTTAGATTCTGAAATGGGAATTTAGAATTTAAGGTTTTGGAATTGAATTTAAAATACGATTTTTCTTTTGAAAAACATCAGCAGATATCAAAGAAAACCAATATATAAACGTATCCAGATATGAATTTTTTCAACGGAGTTTTCGAAGTCTTGGCTCTTATCCTCCACTTCAGTTCTAACTTTTGTATTTTTACAACTAAATTTTAATAATGTAACCCCATAAAACGAAATGCAAACCACTGTTGTTTCATAAGCAATTTTATTGATGCTATATTCTTTCATTAAAATTTACCTAAGTGTAAATATTCGTTTATGCCTGATCGGGGAATTGTTGCATACAATTTTGATTTAAAAAATTAAAAATTTTCCCAGGGTGGAAAGGGAACGTTTTTAGACTCTGTTGGGGATAAAGTGGCTTCCATCTCTTCCTGAAAGAATGTTTTCAGTGTTCAGTTTGCCTACTGCTTACTAGTTTTCTGAATACTTCAAACATATCTATAAAATTAGATGTATAACGAAAAAGCCTATCTGAAATTTTGTGTGTGTGTGTGAGAGAGAGAGAGAGAGAACGAGAGAGCGAGAGAGAGAGAAGCTTTTCGCAAATGGAATATCTTCTTTATAAAAGAAAATGTTTCACGTTACACTTCTTCAAAAAATTTATCACTGAATAAAATTTGGTTGATTAATAAAAACGTTTAACGTTTCTTTTAATGAAAATTGGTAAATCGTAGTTAGTCTTACAATAACTCATTTATTTACAGAACTCAAGTAAACCTTAAATGGTAATTGAATTTAAAGACAGATTTATTCTTTGAGAAACTTCAACCGATTTAGAAGAAAGCTACTGTTCGTTTCAGACGAAATTCAGACGACCACTTTTCGACACCGGGATTCTGCACTAAGGGTAGCGCGTCTTCCCCGTGATCTTCGGGTCCCGTGTTCGAGACCTGGTTCTTCTTCTGTGTTCTACCTGTGAGGTGTGTGAAAAAGCCCCCCCCCCCCCGAAAAAATGGGTTCTGCAAGTGAGTGTGTGTGTCATTTTCATATGAGCTAGAAGTCAGACTTCTGGCCTCGAGTGCTCAAAGGACTTTAGGGGCCGCGGTGTCCTGGTGATAATGTCTCGGCTTCGCAGGGTTTCAGATTCGAGACTCGATTCCGCCGAAGAACCGTCGTGTGATGGGGTTACACGTTAAATATGTCTTGCACGTTAAATCTGTTAGGACAAACGTCATCACGCTGGTGTGGTGTGTGGAGAGGGGGGTGCTAGCTCAGGTGTCGTCCTCGTCATCTAACCAAGGTTCAAAATGACGAGTTCTGTCCCAAAATAGCACTAGTGTTGCTTTACAAAGGTACGTTAATATAACTAAACTAAACTCAAGGATCTTTACCCTCAAAAGCTAAGATACCCCCTTCCGTGGTAACGCGGGCACGACATCAGCAACGCCTCCACTTTTCGAAGATTATAGCTCACTAAGGGGTGAAACGAGGAAGGATGAGAGTATACATAGAATTCTTCATCATTCTTTGACCTTGATTTTCGATCTATTAAATACTTTTTAGCTCGATATTTTTTCATGTATGTGAGAGTCTCGTCGTTTCTAATCGTATTGTTTTGTTTTAATTCAGTCCACGAGTAATCCGAGTTTACTTAAAAGTTAAATATAAACATCCTCTCACTCCTATTTTGATGAATTAAATCCATTCCAATGCATGCGCAACAGCGAGGAAGATTTTAAATTCGTTGACAAAAAATAGGAATAATTTTTTGAACTCTCAACTTCCACTAATAATAATAACAATTATTATTTTGTCACCGAGAGCGAAATCGGGACTATATGGGGAGGAATTCCAGACCTCCCACCCAAACGTTTCCAGCAATATCTCTGCACGCTTCAAAAGAGCGACCCTATTTCGCCACGTTTTCTACTCATTGCTTCGACCCCGTACATTTCACCGATTTGTCAGTTAATGTCTGATAGGGACACATTCTTGGTGCATAGAAATCATATCATGGATTGAACTTCTGTGCGAGACCACTTATTTAAACTTCTTGCCATTACTGCCGCTGTTTCAGATCTCAGTACTAACACTATCTTCTGGAACGACCGGCCTAAGATAACTAGCACTGTTTGTCTCCACTCTGAGTAACAATATTCCAAATACTGCTTGCTGCTTGTAAACTTTTTTTTGTATCCTCCCCTCATATATACAACCATAACTTATATACACAACAATCAGTATGCCTACTCGAGTATTTATAATAATAATTAGTTTTAATAATATCCCATAATTGCAGATATTACTTTAATCGGTTATTATTAATACTAATCACCGCAAGTATTAACAGTAAAAAATTCAACACAATGGCCTTAAGTATAAAAAGATAACCTAGAAAAATATTGCGACTTCCTTTATAAATAGCATTCTACAAACGATCATTTTACAATAGAAAACAATGCAGTCAAATTTTATAGCAAAAATATCACCTCCATTATTCAATAACGCATTTTTATCGAACACTACAAATTCATATCGTCACTGACACACCCGTTATGACAAAGAAAGATTTAAAAGAGCACTTTTAAAGCGAGAGACATCTTTTGTTTAATTACATTTTAACATATTCCTTAAATTGCCACTCGGCAGCTGTGGCCGCCACGCATGCCTCCCTTATCTCCATTTGTGCCCAACTAATCAAATCGTTAATGTAAACTATGCCGGCGTTTTTCTCAAAACCTCGAGATCCTATTCCCAAATCTCGCTTACAATCCATTTTCAGTCGTTCGACTGTCAATTATACGTCACATAAGAATTCCTCAAAGCATGCAATTTCAGATCTTGGACAGAAATGAACATTCCAGGCCTCAACTCCAATGAGATCTCGCATCTATAAATTTGAGTGCCATTGAATAACTTTCTGGATCTGTAGCTATTAAAATCCGGATCGCATATCGACGGCAGAATTCCGAAAGCAGCATTCCGACAACTTCGCCTGCGTCTTGGATTCAAACGGAATTTGCCAATGCGTTGCTTAATTGCCTTAGGTAAACAACTCGACAAATCATCAATACTAAATTTGGTTTACTCGGTCGATAAGAGTTCTCGCTTACAAAGGAATCTTCTTTCTTGGGTCCCAGAACTGAAGAAAGAAGATTCGCATTTAAATAGCGTAGGGTGAAATAGAAAGCATAAAGATTTGAGCGTTAAACATTTTTCATTCTGGGAAGTAAAGATTGCGTCGGGATTAGGAAAACCACATTTTCCTGCTTTCGATATTAAGTTATCCGACTATGTTAAAAATACTATTTATGGACCGCATTAGCAAATTATTATTATTATTTCTTTTAGTCAGACTTTCCTCTTTCCAAAACAGTTTATTTTTTCTAAGAAATGGAAGGCCTGACCTATCATCCAGGGGAAATTTAAACATGTATTTTTCATTATTAAAATGTCTAACTTCGATTTTTTCAAAATTTCAATTTTCATAAAAATTTTCCACCATTAGCATGAAACCTCAAAAAATAATAGAGGTATTTACATAAAAATTTCAGCGTGTGTTTTAAATAGTATAGGCAATGAAATGAACCAAAAGTTTTTTTTTTTTTGTTGTTGTTGTAATATTTTTTTCTTTTATAGGTGTTTTTAGAAAAATTAACTTATGGGGAAAAAATTCAGGTGTTAGCCATAAATATTTCGGGTATTACCCATTTTGTCGCCAAATAGTCGCCAAGTTTGCACCCAGCTCTGGGATCACTAAAGAGTCATCCAGCAGTATCCAATACAAATCACCGTAAATCATTCTTTCGTATGATGACACTAATTGCGTTGGGAAGCAAAATTACAGGTTCGTAAAAATATTTATACTGAATCAGTTTAGCAATCACCATCAGCTGCCTTTAGGTAGAATCGGGTTTCGAACTTAAAGTCATTCTGCTTCGAAGCAAGAGACATTAACACCAAGTCACCGTGGCTAGTAGTTTGATCAAATATCTGCAGTACATTTTAGTTTAGTTTAGTTTAGTTATATTAACGTCCCCTTTTGAAGCAACACTAGATTCATTTTGGGACCAACTTCGTCATTTTGAACCAAGGTCAGATGACGAGGACGACACCTGAGTTATCATCCCCTCTCCAAACTTCCACACCACACTAGATACAGGACATATGGCTCCGATGGATTTAAAGTGCACCAGACCCGCTTATACGGCAGTTCTTCGGTGGAATCGGGGCTCGAACCTGCAACCCTCCGGTTCCGAAGCCGAGACCTTACCACTTGGCCACCGAGGTCGGCAGTACATTTGAGAGTTAGCTAGTGTTAAATAAAGGTTAAATCAAAGTCTTTAATGATGAGATAAACAAAGCTTTTTAGTAATCTAAAATTCTTCATCTTGAGACAGGATATGTCCAAAGTCTCCATAGAAAATACAAATACAAAAACAAATACGGGTGGGCCAGGGTAGTCTGGCTGGTAGGGCGTAGGATTCGCATCCTTTTGGTTGTGGGTTCCAATCCCATCGACCGAAGACCTTCGTGTGTGGTGGTGACTGGCACGCGTATAAATCTGTCGTGGTCACAAAGTCCTTTATGTGGAGAGTAATACCACTGGAGGTACTTGATCAGAGATGATCATTCTCTGATCCAGATCTAAATTACGTTCTGCGGTTGAGAGAAGGAAAATGCATGAATGAAGTCCTCCTCATAAAAAGAGTTGTGACGCGCGAGTCGCTAACTCGTACTCTTGGCCCTAGATGGCGGTTTTGAAAAAAGAGACCCCAAATATTCGGATTAAATCGCAATGGCTCTTCAGTCAGGGGGCTTGTCAATGACAAGTACCTTTAAGAAACAATAAATTCGCAAGTAAAGATATAATCTACTAAACATTTTTTTTAAAAAAACGTGAAATATTATAGCATCCGTTATTGCCTTGTTTCCTAATGATCTTTTCATTCAAGCCAACGAATCACAGATAAGTGAGTTGGGCATGTTTATTGAAATGTCCTAAAACCGACGTTGCCTAGCAACTGATTATCCTATCGTCCCATTCTTGTCCTTGAAACTGCAGCAGAATTTACTGTGTAGAATTCATTATCAGTTAGGAATTAAAAATCCTTCCTCCCAATTAAAGAAAGTGTATTAAATGGAACTTCAAATGTAACAATTGGAAGATATTATGTTGTTTAATAGCTTAGATCTGAATCCTAGAGATGAAATTAGCATAGTCAACAGTTATCGCGAGCAAATTTTTGTATTAATAATTCTCCACGAGAATTTTATGTATTATTGCATTATTAAGGTGATTGTGTTAAAAGAGTTGGTTATCGACCATATTAGCGAATTTTTTTTATTGTCATTTCTTTTAGATCAGACTTATCTTTTCTAGGAAAAGGAAGACCTGGCCTATGATCCAATGGCACATATTTCAGCTAAAATTTGTCTTTCAATTTTCTTAAAACTTTAATTTTTATACAAATTCTCCGTCTTTAAGATAATATCTCAAAAACTAATTGAGGTATTTACATAAAAAATTCAGCGTGGGTTTTAAATAATATGGGCAATGAAATAAACCAAATGTTTTATTGCTGGTGAAATAATTTTCATTTATAGTTGTTTTTAGAAAAAATTAAGATACTTTATTGAAAAAATGCTTATATAGATATTTCTTTATCTTCTGAGCAAGAATTGTAAAAACTTTATGTTTAAGATAAAGAAGATGAATTATCTTTAAGATAAATAATTATATTTTAAGAATTATCTTAAGGTAATTAATCAAATTTATTTATTCAAGAATTATCTTTAATGTAAAGAATTATATTTAATGTAAATAATTATCTTTTAAGATCTTCAGATAAATTATTTAAGATAATTCTTAAATAATTTATCTTTAAGAACTTTTTTTAACTGTATGTCCTTTTTAGCCAAAAAAAAACTTATATTTCTTCTATTTTCATTTTTAAAAAAATTTGGTGAAACAAATGAATATCAGTAAGCGAGGGCTCAAAAATTTAAATTTTATAAATCTTTTCAAAAAAAATGTTTTTTAAGCATAGCCATATGTACCTTAATTCGTTGACAATGATTGAGTTCTTCGATAATGATTCGTGGATAATAATTTTGGAGAAATGCGAAATGCTACAAACTCTTCTTGTTATTGTTCATTCAATTATAAATCTTAGTTTAATCACTATTACATTATCCAAATTATCTTTTTTTAAATTCAGATTTTCTGTCTTCAAAGTCATCGGTATCATTTTGCATCGTCAAATTCACTCAACAAAATTCCTCAATGGTTATTAAAAAAACCGATAGCGAATGCATATTTGATACAGGTTATTACCGCTCGTTCAAAGGAGAATTCCATCTTTCTTTTTTAATCAGCTGAAAATAAATCCGACGACTTCGCAACAACTTTTAGATTATTTCTCAAAGAATTTGATGCTGCAAAAAAAAATTTCCCATAATCCTTCGCTAAGTACATGCAATCCTTGAAGTTCCAGCAGAGAAGCCATTGGGGAAAACTTCAACTTGTTCGTGAAAAAGAGATAACTTCGGATTCCTTTTATTTAAATTTTTAATTGGATAAATTTTAAAACTTTCGCACCACATTCTTGGTAAATTTTGTATTTAGGTAAATAATTCGTTTCTTTTTTTATTTTTCTTCAGACAAAAACACTGCTTTGATTAAATTCTAATATCCTCAGTCGATTCAAGGAGAGATTTTTGTTTGTCTTTTCTGGAATCCCAAGTCGATTTCTAACCAAGAACTCTCAAAAACTTCGGTTAATCTTTTGACGAATTAAGAATGTTGTATTATAAGGAAAAAGCTTTTTATGATGAAACTAGTTTAACATCATGTTTTATTTATCTCGGCTGGAAATGTGCAGTTGAAAAACGCTTTTTGGTGGGAGAAAAATTTTATTTGGTTAAATTCCCTCAAGACACTTGGACCAAAAATTCCTCGAATTATGGAAACAATTATACAGCGTAATAAGAAATTGATTCCATGTTTGCGCAAGAGATCAAGTATTTTTCGCTTCGTCTTAATCAGGTTTGCTTATTTTGTTACTGTTTATTTCATTCGTTTCAAAATGTAGTTTTTGAATAAAATAAATATTTAATTTTTATTCTGAGTCGATTTTCTCACTACACTGAAACTTTTAAAAAAAGGAATATTTTTTAATAAAGGTTTCACAAAATAAAAAAGGCATATTAATTAAGAACTTTAAAATTATTTTATCATTTGTTTTGAACTCGAAAAAAACTTTTTCTCCAAAATTTAATATCTGATTCTTAGTGTGAATGCGGAATTTCATTATTAATTCCGGCTATCGCGTTTAGCATGTTTATCATTTTTAAACAAGTTCTTCGTCCATTAAGAATATTCTCAAAATATTGTACGAGCTAAACCTTTTTTTTTTTTTGTCCTTTGCATTGCTCCATGGGTCATAAAATAGAGCATAATAGTAAATATAGTACATGATGTCGTAAAAATGCATGCACAGTTTGATTAAGCATTGAATAAACAATTGCTAGCATATCTTGTTTATATATGCATATTCTTAGGACGCTATTTGAATTGTGTCTTTTTTTCTATTCTCCGCAAAGTACCTTTTGTTATAAAATAGAGCATAATCTATATAAATAAAGATGAATGTTTGTCTGTCTCTTATGCGCTGCCTTGCCGCTCATTCAATTGCGATGAAACTTTGAATACTTATTTCTTGCACTTATTTTTTTTTTTCCATCTTCAGCAGAAACAAATATTATCAACCCTAAAGTCTGGAATAATAAAGTTTAAAAAAATATAATTAACATTATTTACGCTTCTCCGTTATATATTATTCAATTTCAATGAAT
>JAPMOQ010028746.1:324230-340502 GCA_026543055.1 Argiope trifasciata | reverse complement strand
TTAAATTGTGCACATGTAGTTAGCTGTTAAATTGTGCACATGTAGTTGTTAAGTTGTGTAGCTGTTAAATTGTGCACATGTAGTTAAGTATTATCAAAAATGAAGCTCTAAATTTGGGGTGTCATTAATTCAGCAACAATCTATTATCTATATATGAGATCGATTATTAAAATGACTGTTATAAGAAATAAATAATACAGCCTAGAATATATAAATGAAAAGTGACCACATACATAGGGGATTAAATTGTACTTTTTTTGCTCAAAAATTACAAACTGTGCTATTAAAAAAATCAAATTGCTATTCATAAAATGATGACTACTACAAGTTCAAAACCCGAGTTCAAGCTCCGTTGTCTAATCTGACCGGGAGGCATATTCCCATTCCCTACCCTATTTCATGTATGGAGGAAAATCGAGGAATGTCATTGTTTCCCATTACCATCCACTCTGTATCGAGAGAATGACGTCATGTTTGCCCTTGTTCAGATTCAACTTAGATTTGATGCCTCTTATAACTATATAGTATAACTTGAATGAATTCGGTTTAATTCTTTACGATATTGTTATAAATTTTAGTTACCCATACATTGACAAATTTATTCAGAAATTATGATAAACAATTAGTACCTGCAATACGAAAAAACTAACAAACAAAACAATTTCGAAATTTATAATGACGTCATACTTTTGTCACAGAGTGGGCAACGGTGTGAACCAATGGTGTTGCTCGAGTTTCCTCCATACATGAAATGGGGTAGGGGACGGGAATATGTGGTAGGGTTACTTTGAAAGATGACGTTACTGGCCAAATGTCCTCCTGATGGTGTAACGAGGAAGTTTAGAGCGGGGTGACTGTCAGCTGCTGGCATCGTCCTCGTCTTCTGAACGAGGTTGAAAATTATAAGGTCCATCCTAAGCTCTAACGTTACTTCAAAACTGGACATTAATTTAACCAAACTAATTAACCAAAAATTGACTTACTACGAAGAGCGTTTTTGTAATTTCGCCGGCTTAGATGCTTATTTTATAATTTTTAACAATGATTCTTAACAGGATAAAATGCATTTAAATATGTTTATTGTATTAATATTTTAAGGTTTTCTACCACACTATTTTCAAGAAAATCGGATACTACAATTTACTTTTTTACTGCAATCATCCATATGCGAGTAATCTGCTTAACAAAACGAACTCTTTCATGTATATTTTGATTCCAAATGTTAAAAGGAAAATGTCGGCGTCCTGGCATAGGGGTAGTGATCTGGCCTACTTGGGTTCCGGTTCGGGCATGGTTGTTCTTATATGTTCTATCTGTGAGTAGTGGGAATGTGTCCCGCTGTAAAAAGGGGCTGTTCAAGTGAATGTAAAGCATGTAGCTAGGTCGTACTCTTGGACCCTAGTTGGTGCTACTGAAAGTACAATAGACGCCGAATTTCGGCTTAAATCGCCAACAGATCTGTCAGCGGAAGATACCATCCACTTATAATCCAAATAATATCTGGACATGGGAGATTTCCTGCATGTTTTCAAAGATTTGGAAGAACGCAGGAAAATAAATGCATTTGTGGGTAAATCGTTACGGTTTACCACTATTTAATGGAATGTGTGGAGATCTCAGAGTTAAGGAAGGACCTGAAGATTGTCAATCTAATACTATAATACGAGGAATGGTTGCCAAGTCGAAAATCGCCCCAGAATTAATAAACTCCGGTAAACTTGGGGGTCTGGGGTTTTTGGCCACGAGGAATCGATTGGCGCCGGTTTTGAAGCGCTACGGTCGAGCAGTTTGGAGTTACAGATAGGATATTTTCAAACTTTATTAGTTCGCCATAATGGCTACTTAAATTTTCAAGCGGTAACGTGCTGCCATCTATAGCCAATATGGCGAACTAATAAAGTTTTAAGTTTATGCTGTTATAGGTTTATAATATGTTTCTTATGTATGTATATATGTTTGGTTTTTCTAAATAAATTTGTCAAAAATATTGAACTTCAACACACTTCAATCTTTACCTTTACTTTACCTTTGTATAGAATAGTTCCCTTTCCAAACTCTAACTTTGTTTAGAATAGTTTACAAGGGTGCACTTTAACCGGTTATCTTTTCACCAATGGTTTCACAAATTTTCTTATGGCATGTATTGTTTTGATAAATCACAATTGAAAATTTAAATCTTCGAGTTAGCTTCGATACCTGTTTTCTCCGAGCGGAGCTTGGTCACCCGCTGGTATGGATTTAAGTACAGTACTAATGGTACCAGGCAATCTCAAACCCCTGAAGGATATGATGCTAAAGATTGACAGTTTCATTCCAACTGTTTGAGAGAGTGCAGATGGGGAGCAAGACAGTCATTTACTACCCCGAAAGGAACGTTAGTTTGACTGATCGGTCAATGTAAGGTTGGACAATACTTATTCAGCAGTTGACCACAACAAATCCTGTCGATACTGCTACGTTCACTGGTGGCGGGATGGTCGGCAGTATGCAAGAAGTATCTGTCAGCGGGCTTGTAAAGTGCCATAAGTCACAACAACAACAAAAGGAAAATACTTCTCAGAATTTCTTGTTTCATGATTTCTATAAAGAAAATATTTCCGGAATAATGGCTCTACAAAAACAGATTTTTGGATTATAAATTTATAAGAATTTTTATTGTTGTTATTATTATTTTAAAATTTATACAAGATATCTAATAGTAAAAATTGATGAAAATTGCTCTGGTAAATTTTAAAGGAGAATCTCAATGCAAGCTCAAAAAAGAAATCCAGTGATGATAAAAAATTCCATTTATTCACACTGTTTTATTAATTTAATCTATTTTCTTTGGGTAATTCATTTTCAGAAGAAGAAAAAAGTAAATACATTCTTCCAAATCGAGAAAATGTTTGCACAGAAACGTACTCTATTACCATAATAAAATATAAGCATATATTATTCAAAACTTGAAAAAAAACTAGCTACATTGTGATGGAACCCCTTAAAGCTTTATGCTTATGCATTGAAGTGAAAATCACATTTATAGAGCTCGCAAATGTGTCGCTAAAATGTAATGAAAAAGACACCCACTTTTATGCAACTTGAACACACACAAAAATACGAGAAAAAATAAATGAACTGGAATCGAAACAAGACATTTATTGCTTTAAAAACTGACACGGTTATATGTATTTCTTTCCCTCGCATACAACATTTACTTTTGGTAATTTTCTTTTATACCTAACTATATTTCTTTTCAAACTAGACTAACATTTGCTTATTCACCGAAGTTGATAAAGCCATTCAAATGGTGACTAGTATTTGCTTTCTCAACCTGCGTTGATAGATATAGATATGCAAATGATGACCACCCGATATGAAAGGGCATCATCATTACTTTGTTATCTTAATAAATTTAGCGCTCTTTTTAGCGTAGAAATTTCCGCTACCACAGTTTCACATTTATGAGGGGTAAAAAAGTCCATGTTCTCCCTGGGGGGATAGGGGGGTAGCTTTAGTTGAGAATTATGAATAGCTCTACGGGTGGAGTCTGCGGCCAGAGCATTGGGATTAACCACGATTCATCCCCTCTTAATGAAATTCGACCGTAACATTAAGATGCTTTTGTTCCGGAGTCGTCTGCAGATTTGGCCTGTCCCATTTATGTGAAGAATTGCTATTATTCTCTCGCGTTAAATATTATATAGCGTGTAGATCCCCCGCGTATTGGGGAAAAAATGAAGAAAATTAATGAAAGTTCCTTCAACATGTGTGGTATTAAAGCGAAAAGCGTGGCTAATCAGCTGGGTGAGGATGGACTATAATTTCACTCTGGTACAGCTATATAAAATTAAGAGCATTATATATATGAAAATTTTTGATATTACATATCGGTCGGTCTAATGACACTTGGTCATACCAGGCCAAATGAGAATAGCTCTTTCGAATTAACCCCTTCCAGTAAGATTTAAGAATGCAAAAACTATGGGTCAAATAGCTATTTAATTTTTCTTTAAGAAAACTTAGTTTGTTTTATAATTCTAACTAATTTAAAATTATTAATTAAAATTATATTATTGGTATGGATGTAATTGTAATTTGTAAGTTCGCATTCAACATTTCTTCAAAAATCTCAAGTGAATTCGGATTAGCCCCTAGTTTTCGCATTTACTCTAGGCACTCTGGTATTTTTCTAAAAAATAATTTTAGGCACATAATGTGTCTAAGACTCCAGAGTATTATCATAATTCACCTATTAGTCATTATGCACGTTTTTTTCTTCTTGCTAATATTTCACTATCATTAGTTTCAATATCAGTATCAGTTATTATAAATGCTTATTTTCTGATTTTTCTGATTCATTTTGGTCTTCTTGATTTACATTACTCTTATTCATTAAGGTGTTTATTTAACTACATGTTTAACATTTAGTAAGACAAATGTTCAGGCGAAATGTTTATTAGAATACTACTACTATTTATTAGAATGACTACTAATAGTTTAGCTGTAACTTGTAGCAAGACAATCAAACGATATATGATAGTGATCTATAATATTATCAACATAAGTAATAAAAATGCATCCGCATTCCATGGACTAGAAATTTTAAATTAAATTAATTATTATATTCAACAGTAACTTTAGTCGCATGAGGAGTATAACTTCTCACGCCATATAGCACAATGACGAATATAGCTCGTCATTGTGCTATATGACATGAAAAATCAATGACGAGCTATACTCGTCATTTTACGATAAGGGGTTAACAACGAAAGGCGCACACTTCTGACTTAACGAGCACCGTTAAGGTGAAAGTACGACTTTGTTCGGATACCAACGACACAACCCTTTTTAAGGTGCGGTTGAACTCATTCATCTATCCATCCGTAAGTCAGAATTTATATCAAAATCAGAGACCGACTCATCCCGATTCAATACCCCCAGAGGTATAATTTGTTATGGGAACTTGGAGGATTTTGCAGTCACGATATATTTAACGTACCCCAACTGCCATGAGCCAACACGGTGGTCTTTGGCCGAGACGAGGACGGAAATCGCAACCTTTTGGTTACGAAACAGACGCTCTACCAACCAAGCTATCACGGCCTGATATTACATATAATCTATATAAATAAAAATGAATGTTTGTCTCTATGTCTTTTATGCCTTCCTAAAGCGTTCATCTGATTGCGATGAAACTTGGTCAGCTTATTGTTTACACCTACGGGATAGTTATAAGGATAGAAAAATTACTTATAATTTTTTTTAAAAATTCGAGTCTCAACTGCATCTATTTATCAAGTATTAACCGCCTAATAACTCGCCGAGGAGACAATAGATTCTGTAGAAATGCTAAATCCAAGTCGCTCTAACACGGTTATATGAAATAAGAACCATTAGAGATATTAAAATTTTGGATATTATATATAATCTATACAACTAAAAATGAATGTTTGTCTCTATGTATCTTATGCCTTCCTACAGCATTCATCAGATTGCAATGAAACTTGGTCAGCTTATTGTTTACACCTACGGTATAATTATAGGGACAAAACAATTATCTAATTTCTTTTTAAAGTCGACTCTTAACCGTACCTATTTACCAAGGATTAATCGCCAAATTACTAGCCGAATGGGCAATAGATTCTGTAGAAATGCTAAATCTAAGAGGTTAATAATTTGTAACTATCGCCAAATAACTCGCCAAGGAGACAATAGATTCTGTAGAAATGCTAAATCCAAGTTAGTTAATATTTTGTAACTATATTACGCAATTGTCATACAAGTCATTCTCAGAGGTAACAATTTTATTAAAGATTATATGAAAAAGTTTTGTTGAGACAATATTAAAGTTTTGTGAAGTTTTAAATTTTAATTAAATTTTGGCGTTTTTCACAGTAACCACCAAAAATATAGCACAAATAATTTTGCACCAGCTTAATTTTCAAAAATTATCTTTTCGACTATATTAACAATTTTATGGCATAAATATATTTTCTATGCTTAAAATATTTTCTTTTAAAATTAATTAATCACATTTTCTAGCATTAAACTTGAGAATTTCGAACGAATATGAAAAGAATCACGAAATCAATAAATAGTTTCTTTCATTACCATTCTGAAAGATCACCAAGTTTTACAATTCTAAAAGAATACACAAATCTAATATATAAAAATGAATATTTGTTCGTATTTTACATAGTGTCGTACCGTTCATCCTATTTCGATAAAACATTGCCAAATTATTGATTGATTGCACTTCATATTTTTTCGGTGGCAGCAACGCGCCGGGTACCAGATAGTATATAATCTCAACCACATCTATTTATTAAATATTAATCTCCGAATAACTCGTCGAGCAGGCAATAGATTCTGTAGAAATACTAAATCCAAGTTAAAGGTTAATATTTTGTAAATATAGTACGCAAATGTCATGCAAGTCATTCTCAGAATTAACAACTTCATTACAGATTATACTAGAAAGCTTTGGGGAGACCAACCAGGAGGTTTTATATTTTAATTAAACTTTATCGCTTTTCGCAGTAACCACCAATAATACTGTAGTATAAATAATTTTGCACCATCTTAATTTTCAAAAATTATCTTTTCGACTATATTAACGATTTTATCGTATAAATATGTTTTCTGTGTTTAATCACTTTTAAAAGAAACTATTTTAATCACATTTTCTAAAATTAAATTTGGGAATTCCAAACGAATAGGAAACGAATCACGAGATACAATGAACGGTTTCTTTCATTACCATTCTGAAAGAACACCAAGCATTAAAATTCTAAAAGAAAACAAATCCAATACATAAAAATGAATATTTGTTTGTAGAATAGAATAATAAAAATAAAATTTAATACTATTCATGCTTTTCCTTCATATAATGAATAAATACTATTTATCTTTTAATTTAATGAAATTATTCATTACCGACAAGAAAATAAATATTATTCCTATCATTCTTAATTAAACGAGATAATTATTTCAAATACCAAACAATATTTCCAAGATTATTTTTTCTGCTGCATCAGCTAGTTTTATATAACTGAAGAAATAATTGTGCAATTCATTAAAAATCAGTGGATTCGTTTTGGTTTAGTTTGTTCGTTCGTTTTTTGGCGCAAGAACCATATTTAGCCAAGTTGTGCCAAGCAGATGGTAAAATTATGAAGCAAACTACTAGAACACACATGCAAAAATATAAAAGAAAAAATTATCATAATAAAAATGCAAAGAATGACAGTGCCAAAATGCATAATGATAAGACATTTAAATAAAACAACGGGGGGTAAAAATTGTTACATTGAAGCAATATAAAGGGTCAAATATGAACAGAAATGTAAACATCCTAAATGCCATTATAAAAGTCAATTATTTTTAAGAATTTTAAATGTTTGGGTCGAATTTTTCTGCAATCATGCCTTGCAAATTGAATGACGATTAAAAATCAGTGGAAATGTGTTTTTTCTTCTTAAAATTCTCAAAACCTAAATGCTACACACTCTCATCTCAAGTTTAATGAATTTTAATACTATTTTCAGTTTTTAAAACTTATTAATCAATAATCAAATTTAATTTTCATACTAATAATATTTTTGATATTTTAAGAGTGTAAATTTCAATGATAAATTTTATATAACTAGAGAAATATTTGTGCAATTGCTTGAAAATCGTAGGAAATGTAACTTTTCCTCTCAGCATTTTAATGGTTCATCGTTGTTCTTAAAATTTTTATCCTAAATTGTTTTTTTAAGATTCTGTAATCAAAATCGTTCTAAAATTAGTACAATTTTAAAGAATTCTTCATTTAAATTAATCAAAATTGTTCTAATTTTAGAACAATTTAGTGTGGAAATTTCAATGATAAATTTTATATAACTGGAGAAATATTTGTGCAATTTCTTAAGAATAATAGGAAATGTAACTTTTCCTCTCAGTATTTTAATGGTTCATCTCTGTTCTTAAAATTTTTATTCTAAAATGTTTGTGCATGGTTTTTAAGATTCTTTATAAAAATTGTTCTAAAATTAGAACAATTTTGATTAATCCTTCATTTAATTCGTTAAAACTGTTCTAATTTTAGAACGATTAGCGTGTAAATTTTATACAACTGGAGAAATATTTGTGCAGTTTCTTAAAAATAATAGGAAATGTAACTTTTCCTCTCAGTATTTTGATGGTTCATCGCTGTTCTTAAAATTTGTATTCTAAAATGGTTTTTTAAAGATTCTTTATCAAAATTGTTCTAAAATTATAACAATTTTGATAAAGATTTTTTATAATACTTTTTTAACAATTTTTTTGTTCTAAAATTATAACAATTTTGATGAATTCTTCATTTAATTCATCAAAATTATTCTAATCTTAGAACAATTTAGCGTGTAAATTTCAATAAGTTTTATATAACTGGAGAAATATTTGTGCAGTTACTTAAGATTCATAGGAAATGTAACTTTTCCTCTCAGTATTTTATCAAAATAGTTCTAAGATCATAACAATTTTCATAAATTCTTCATTTAATTGTTCTAAGTGTGTAAACCCAATTATTAGTAAGATAATGATGTCCACATACTTATAATTGAATTTAAAAAAAGCACCAAGCAATCCTAAATCAATAAAAATAAATCTCAACAGAAAAGACTTTTTGGAACTCTATTCCATTAAATATTCACATTCTAATCGAGACCTTTTTCCCCATCCTTCCGTTAGAAAAAGTTTAAATGCGACATTCAATTAAAGAATTTCCGTTGAAATCTATAAATAATCTTATAAAAAAAAAGAAACTTGAAAATTCTACAGAAATTACATTACTTAATTAATATTTGACATTTGAATGCTTGTTCTAGAGAAGATAATCAAAATGTTACATCAAAAGTTGAATGATTGAGAAAAAGACTTCATAAAAAGGCTAAAAAAAGTAGTCATGAAATAAATTCAACAAAAGCACATTTTTAATTATTTTTAATGCATAAAAATAGAATTTGTTAATTCAATTAATTCTACTTTTTATTCTCTAATTTATTATTTATTAATATAACAATTGTGTAATTTTGTTACTTCTGCTCAAAAATACATATTTTATTTTATTTTTATTTATTTTTAAATTTATGGCAAGCTTAGAAGAAATTATAATTTCAGAAAAAAGTAGGAAAACTTAAAAAATCAATTTTTTTTTTTTTTTTTTTGTAAAATTTTGATTTTTTAAAATTTAATGTTCTAGATTATTATTCAGTTATTTCAACTATTATCTACATAAAATTATTTATTATTGTTAAATTAATTATTATTTGTTATTTATTATTATTAGTTATTTTATATTTTCTACTTCCAATTATTTATTACTATTAAATTTAATATTTATTATCAGTAATTATTTCAATTATTTTCTACTTATTAATCTAACTGTTGTGTAATTTTGTTACTTTGCTCAAAAATATATAAATTTTTTAAAAATTCGAATTTATGGCAAGCTTAGAAGAAATTGTAATTTCAGAAATAAATAGGAAAACTATGTTAAAAAATCAATTTTTTGTGAAATCATGATTTTTTTAAATTTAATGTTCTTGATTATTATTCAATTATTTCAACTATTATCTACTTCCAATTATTTATCAATGTTCAATTTATTATTATTTCTTATTTATTATCATTAGTTATTTCATATTTTCTACTTCCAATTATTTATTACTATTAAATTTAATATTATTTATTATCAGTAGTTATTTCAATAATTTTCTACTTTTTATTCATTAAATTATTATTAATTATTCTTATTGTGTAATTTTGTTACTTTTCTCAAAAATATTTTTTTTTTAAATTCGAATTCATGGCAAGCTTAGAAGAAGTTGTAATTTCAGAAAAAAAAAGTAGGGAAACTTAAAAAATCGATTTTTTGTGAGAAATTATGATTTTTTTTTAATTTAATGTTCTTGATTATTATTCAATTATTTCAACTATTATCTACTTCCAATTATTTATCAATGTTAAATTTATTATTATTTGTTATTAGTTATTTTACATTTTCCACTTCCAATTACTTATTATTATTAAATTTAATATTTATTATCAGTAGTTATTTCAATTATTTTCTACTTTTCATTCATTAAATTATTATAAATTAATCTAACAATTGTGTAATTTTGTTACTTTGTTCAAAAATATATATTTTTTTAAAAAATTCGAATTTATGGCAAGCTTAGAAGAAATTGTAATTTCAGAAATAAAAAGGGAGACTGTGTTAAAAAAATCGATTTTTTTTTTTTGTAAAAATATGATTTTTTTTAAATTTAATGTTCTAGATTATTATTCAATTATATCAACTATTATCTACTTCCAATTATTTATCAATGTTAAATTTATTATTATTTATTTATTTATTATTATTATTAGTTATTTCACATTTTCTTCTTCCAATAATTTATTATTATTAAACTTAATATTATTTATTATCAGTAGTTATTTCAATTATTTTTTACTTTTTATTCACTACCTTATTATAAATTAATCTTATTGTGTAATTTTGTTTCTTCATCCGCTCAAAAATATGATATATATTTTTAAAAAAAAATTTTCGAATATGGCACAAGTTTCGAAGAAATTATAATTTCAGATAGATGGGAAAACTAAGCTGAAAGATCAATTTTTTACGATATTATAATTTTTTTTATTTAATATTTTTGATGCTTGAACAGGTGTTTTTTAAAATAGGCTTAATTTTGTTTCTGAAATTTTTATGGCAAGAAGACATTTTACATAGTCAAAAAAATGTATGCCATTTAAAACCCCTTATTTTTCGAAAAGGGTCGCAAGTGTTTTGATAGGACACCAATTAGTTTGTCTGCTTCAGTAATTTTCAGAGGGTTTTAAAATGTTTACCATATTTTCGGACAGAAGAAGTTTCAAATTTTTTCACAAATTCATTTCCAGATGGAGTTATTCGTATATTCGCTTTAATCAAATCAACTAATTGATAATTAAATTCAGAAAATAATACAGGGTGCGCCAGAGAAACTTATTTAAAAGGTCAATGAAAACAAATATTTCAGTTATCGTTTTAATTCTTTTTTTTTTATTTGAGAATACAACATCCCAATTTTTTTTTCATACAATTTTGAAAATGACATCGGTTAAATGGAGCCCCCCATCGCTCATACACTGATTAAGTCAATTTTTGAAGTTCGTGTCCACTCTTTGCTGCATATCAATCGGTATGTTGGCAATGGCGTCGCGAATGTTGTTCTTGAGGTTAGTTATGGTCTGTGGTTGATAGACATAAACCAGGGATTTTAAAATGAGCCTTGTCACTGAAGAAAACGACCGCGTCATCAGGCAGGTTGTCAAGCAGCATTTCACATGCATTTTGACGGGCAACAAAATCGCGTTCAGTTAACTCTTGGACAACAGCGAATTTATAGTTATAAAATTGAAGGTCTTGATGGAGAATACGTCGATGGGTGGTGTCAGAAATTCCCAGAGCAGCTGCGTGTTTGCGAGCCGAACGCAAATCTGACTGCCTCACTCTTTCGACATTTTTCGAAGTTCTGGTGGTCCTTTGATGCCCATTTCTAGGTTTAGCGACACTTCCGAAATGAATTAACCCAGGACATAATCGAATTGCGGCCAGGAACAGGTCTGTGAGGAGGAATTTCAAAGCGAGCGCGGAAAGCACGTCGCGTAGCAGCAAGTGAGCAACCATTAGAAAAGAATATCTCGTCGGCGAAGACCCGCTGTTCTCTAGACCAGAGCATGATGGCAACTGACTAGAGGGAGTAACAAACTTGGGAACTTTCCCCTCCAGTAGCCCTGCCTATCATTTCTCTACCTACTCAACTCATCACTCGGGAGTTTTTTTTAAATAAGTAAGTTTCTCAGGCGCACCCTGTATAAGGTACTGTCTTTCAAGGGGGTGGATTCAAAACGTAGTAGAAAGTGATAAACCGATTACAAAATTGCATATTAAAAAACTTTGTATCAAATCAAACAAATTAAAATTATATTTTATTAAAATTGAAAAGGATGTTTTTTTAAATAAAATTTCTTGAATGCAATTTATACATTACTCGTTCAACCCAATACATAAGGCATATTATGCAAATTCTGACAACCACAATATTTTGAGGGTTTGATTCTCAATTCTTATATCAATTCTAAAAGTCATTGTCTATGAGATGTCAGCTTCTCTTGCCTTTTTTTGTTCCAAAATCATAAGGTGTTTAAGTAAAATAACGGATCATAATTTTTAGAATGAAGATATTTAAAGACCAGAATTATTAATAGGTAAGAAAATGAAGAAGAAAAAAAGGGAAGTTGTATTATTAAAAACGTGCAGCGTTCTTTCCTTTAATTAATTTTTTTTCTGACAGAATTATCCCCGTGCCAATAACCTAAAGATAAAACGAATATTTAATTTAGATAAGTGTTAGTAATTTTCATTTAAGATGATTTATGAGATTTCGTTGGATAAGAGTATGAATTATTTTTAGAAGTATTATACGCATGATTTAGTTTTTCACTTCACAAGAAAGATCCGCAAATTCACATAACCCAGAGAATATTATATCTTCGTTTTAAAAGCAATCTATTTGAAATTGTGTGCCTAAAAATGGTCTGAGGCTTAAGAAATCTAAACGTGTTCGAATTTTTTTTTTTTTTTTTTTTGAATAAGGTAACGTTGATATGAAAATACGACATTTGACGTATGAAGCAAAAGTTTGTGAATATTGTATGATAAGAGAAAAATAAGTATGAAAATGTTTGTATTGCACCAGAAAAATATTTTTTTATACCTTGAAAACATTTCTTACAAGTTTTAAGGTGAATTTTAACCCCAAATATTATATTAGGTTGAAGAATAAGTTCGTAACGTTTTTAAATTTTCTTTGTTTTACAACGAATTTTTCTTTGTTTGACAAAGTGTACAATATTCATTCGATAGAGCTATTTCTGCTCTACAAATTAGTGCTAATCGTCTTTTTGAGTAATTTAATTTTTAATTACTTTTATGGCTTAGAAATGAAATATCCAGGAGGTAAAAATCCACATTTTCGACACCTGCTCTTCGTTTTTCATCGAGGCCAAAAAGCTGCTGAAGCAGCACGGGAAATTTGCAACGTATACGGAGGAGGTGTCATAGGCGAGTATACAGCACGGAAATAGTCAAGCCTGACCACCATCCAAAGAAGACCCTGATCTGCATTTGGGGGTCTGGGAGGGCATGATGTACTGGGAAATGCTCGAAAGGAATGTCACGGTCACAAAGGAACTCTACATATCCCAGCTACACCGCAAGAAAGAGAGTATGAGACTGAAAAGACCTCATCGACAAGGCCAAACCATGCTCCTTCACGACAACTCCAGGCCTATGTTGCACAAGTCTTCAAAGCAGCACTCCAAGAGCTCAAATGGGAATTCCTTCAGCATCCGCCGTATTCTCCAGACCTTGCACAGTCGGATTACCATTTTTTCCACTCCCTGTTGAACCATATAAGGGGCGTTACCTTCGACGATAAAGAGGGCCTTAAAATCCAGACCGGGGGATTTTTGGTGGAACGACATCGACAAATCGGTCGTGAGGTACGGAGGAGGACGTAAACAGCAAAGACGAATACATAATCGATTAATTGTCGTTATTACTACTGATTTTCTTTAAATAAAAGTCTTTGATAAAAACGTTACTATCTTATTAACCAACCCAATATATATATATATATCAAACATAATAAATATGTCACTAATTTTTTGTATACGAAATATACATCAAGAGAGTGATCATTAAAAAAATTTCACACTCGAGAATTTGATCGACGTTTTATACTTCACTAAGTCTGAAATACATTTTTTATGTCTGTCCATGTCCCCTAATACAAATGAACATGACAATCACGGAACATAAAACAATATGAATAATAGCTGGGTTTCAACGTCTAAAGTGTAGATCTGTGTTAAATTTTGAATTGAATCCGTCCAGGGCTTGACGGTCTGTCGGTCTGTATCTTCACATACATTTAAATACAATAATTCAAAATCGTAGAAACTCAGGCTAAGGAAATTTGGTACATAGATTTAGAATTTAAAATGAAGATTTTTATCAAATGTTGAATCAAATCCTTCAATCTGATGACCATCAGCCTGTCTTTTCGCATGCTTGTAAACGCGATATCTCACAGTCGCTTCGACTTAAATAATCATCAATTTACTACTCCGACCCACTCGGAAGAACATCGAAAAGTCTGGACAGCAATGATGGAAACTGAAGTTGAGTCCTAAGGACCATCAACGGCCATGATACAACGCCTCCCGTGCGAAACATGTCCCATCATCGGTAAGGATAGTCGACCCAGCACCATTTCTATTCTCACCCAATGGGTGAGTAGCAACCAGCATACTGGAAGCTTCTTATGTCTATCCCCAACCCAAGTGGTATAATAATTTACATAAATTGAATTTAATATGTGATTGTGTGACTACAGAATTAAAGTACTGAATCAAATTTTTGTACAATCGATCGAAAAAATGTATGTACAATATGTATTCGTTTTCTGTATCTATTTATTAACCGCATGATAAGGAATCGCCATAAATTGGGCACTATAGACTGATTTGTAACTATTGCTCTAAGCATACAACTAATGAACAATCTTATTATAACAAAAGGCACACAAGTCTTATGTGTGAGACTTTAAAAATAAAAATCTGAGCACTCATGGCATTTGCTGCCTTACCTAAAGTTCACATTTTTATGCACAGCCAGGGTAATAACCCTTTTAATAAAGTTTTCGGAGGACCACTTTCGCTAATTTAATGATAAACTGATACAATATTGAACAAATTAGAATTTTCTAAATTTAATTTTGCATTTTTTTAAAAATATTTATTTATTTAAAAAAAACTTTCATCTATTAACTCATTTGTATCATTAGCGTATATATACGCTCAATTTTCTTGGTCACTATCACTGGAGCATATATATACGCTGCATCATATTATATGCTATGCATATAATATGATATATACTATATTCATATTATATACTGTATACCTATATGCATTCCACATTTCAAATATTACCACACTGAACAAAATGACTAACAAACAATTCTCAAAGAGGATTTTTTTTTTCTACTTTTATACAATTTTACACCTAAATATGAAATAAAATTTCCATGATATGGGCCTTTTTTTTCATATTTTCATATGATGGAAATGGGTTAAGGGTTTGAATTATTTTAATTTTCCTGGATAAAGAAAGTCATAATAATTTTCAATTTATTCAATTCCTTTTTTAACATTTAAATAAAAATCATTTTCTTCTCTAATTATGCTAATCACTTTATCCAATTCAATTTAACCAATATACAAGTTCAATCTGTTTTGGTCTGAAATATTCTTTCGATAGCAACTCGTGCATCTTTGTATTTCATGTAAAAATCTTTGGTCTGTCAAAATCATAGCAATTCCACTCAAATCATATTAAAAATTTCTAAAAAATTTTTTTAAGAATGCAGAGCAAGCATTGCAATTATATTTGGAGAACATACACAAACGTGCAATTAAACTAGAACCTCGAACGCATCTTTGTGAAAATTTTCATATTTCGTTAAGACCAAATTTTTCTTCATCTTTTACTGCATCAGTACCTACGGAAATCAACATTTTCTCGCACTATGCTTTAAAAAATCATAAAAAAGAATTTTTGTTTTAATAATTCACTATTTTACTGTTTTCCCACTTTAATAGAAAAAGGAAGGGAATTGCTTTAATATGACTATCTAACGAAATATTTTTAGCTCAAATTCCTTTAAGAAATTCTGCAAGAAAAGAAAACGAATAAACCAAAAATACTTTTTATTCCTTCTACTGAAATGAAAATTTTACGGTAGATTTGCATTTTTACAGTTGTCTGGTTTACGAATTCATGCGTCCGTCATTACGAACACAATGGTTGTCCCGAAACAAATCTCAAAATACTCGAATTCGTTTTTATCCTTGCTTAAAGGATAAAAAATACACTTTTCACCTGCTAGTGCGAAGTCTATCTCACCATTTTTTCTTCTTTTGTTTTCTCGTATGTAAGGAGAAAGTAAAGTATTCGTGAAAAATTCGATTTGGAGATTTGACGAATATTCACGTTTCAAGTCTTTTTGAGTCTGAAAAATATATATTTTCGAATTATATAGTTTTGCCTGTAACTCAAAGGTTTGGGTTAGACGAATGAAATTCAATATGTGTAACAAACATATCGAATGTGTGTATTACACATATAATTATTAAACACTAACACTAAAT
>JAPMOQ010028746.1:307766-324220 GCA_026543055.1 Argiope trifasciata | reverse complement strand
TCAATGTATATGTATTAAAAATACATGAAATTTCTCAAACTATTTTAAACGATATATATTATTTCAAAAATAAAAAATAAATAATTTTTAAATCTTTCAAAATATCCCAGGTGACTTAAATTCATATTGGGTAAAAAGAAAAAATATATATTTGGTACAAAAATATACATGATTCTTTAATTCCAGTCACGTGCTATTTTTTCAGAAATAATATTAGACACACCAACTGAATTGTTATAAAAAATTGTATGTTCTTCTGAACTGAAGTTGGCTTTGATCACTTAAAAAAACTCAAAATATAAAATGCATACCCTATTTTCTTTTGATATTTAACTGAAATCTTTACTATCAATTTTATTTAATTCCTGCCAAAATTAAGACGAAATATTTCAAAGATAATTAAATGTAACTAGCATATCATTCTGAGCTAAGTCATTAAAATGTATTTATAGGCCCTTCAAATAATCATTTTATTCAACAATGCATTTTAAAACATTTTAAGTTGAAAATAAACATATTTTAATGATGAAACAAAAATAAAATTTCATGTTTACGTGCATTTTCGCTTAAACCTTTAAAAGAATCCATATTTCCTAAATCAAATTGTTTACTAAGTCAGAAATATATTCCTTCTTCAGGTTTAAATACAATGTAACATATTTTATTGCTATTTCAAATTCATTAACATATTTTTAAAACTATATTTCTAAAATACAATTTGTTCTTATCCTATTAATTTGAAAATCGGCTACTTATTCCATAACCGTAAGCCATTTAATTGATTTTTTTTAACCTACAAGCATCCATAATTTTCCACTTTTGATAGTTAATTGTTACAATTTCGTTAACATGTTAATATCTATATTTCTAAAAGAGCATTTTTTACTGTATCAGAAAATTCATCTCTTTTCTCGTTATTATTTAAAAAGTTCAGCCTAAAATATTTTATTGTCTTTTTGAATTCGTTAACACTTTATTAAAACAATATCGTTTTAATAACGTGTTAACGAATTCAAAAAGACAGAATACAAAGAATAGTATTTTGGAAATATATCCAAAATACAATTTCTTGTTATCCCATTAATTTGAAAATCAGTTGCTTATTCCATAACTACAAAACGTTGATTTTTTAAAATCTATTGGCACCCATTAATTTCTGCATTTTTTTAACATGCTAATAATTTGCATTTATAAAATACAATTCTTTACTACATAAGAAATTTATTCTTTTTTTTTCACTATCATTTAAAAACTTCAGTATAAAATATTTTATTGTATTTTCAAATTCGTTTGCACGTTATTAAATCTATATTTCTAAAAGGCAATTCCTTATAACATCAGAAAATTACACTTTTTCCCTTATGATTTAAAAACTTCAGTATAAAATATTTTATTGTACTTTCCGATTGGTTAATAAGTTATATTTCTAAAATACAATTCCTTGTTATCCCATTAATTTTGAAAATCAGCTTCTTATTCCATAACCACAAACCATTTAATGGAATTTTTTAAATCTATTCGTGCCTATAAATTGCTGCTTTTGTAATGTTTTATTGTTACAACATACTAATAATATATATTTTTTAAATAATTTTTTTTACTAAACGAGAAATGTACGCTTTTTTTCCGTTATCATTTAAAAACTTTAATGTAAAATATTTTACTGTATTTTCAAATTCGTTAAAAAGCTATTAAATCCATATTTCTAAAATATAATTCTTTATCACTCCATTAATTTCAAAATCAATTTCTTTATCCCTAACCACAAAAATATTAATTTTTTTAATCTATTGGCATAAATTTCAGCATTTATGATTAACATGCTAATAATTTACATTAAACAAAGACATTCCTTCTACATCAGAATTTTATTCTTTATTTTCCATTGTCATTTAAAAACATCGGTCTAAAATATTTTATTGTCTTTTCAAATTTGGTAATGTTTTTAAAACTATATTTCTAAAACGCAATTCCTTACTTCATAAGAAATTTATTCTTTTTTTTTTCATTATCATTTAAAAACTTCATTGTAAAATATTTTATTGTACTTTTGAATTCGTTACAAAGTTATTAAATCCATATTTCTAAAATATAATTCCTTGTTATCCTATTAATTTGAAAATCAGCTGCTATTTCTATAACCACAAAGCATCTATTTGATTTTTTAAAATTTATTCGCACCCATAAATTTCTAAGTTTATAATATTTTACTGTTACAACAATACTAAGTGAAGACCTTTAATATGTTAAAAACAATTCCTTACTACATTAGAAATTTACTTTTTTTTCATTGTCATTTAAAAGCATCAGTCTAAATTATTTTATTGCCTTTTCAAATTCGTTAAAGTTATGAAAACTATATTTCTAAAATACAATTCCTTATAACATCAGAAATGTACTCTTTTTTTTCCATAATGATTTAAAAACTTCAGTATAAAAAAATGTACTATATATTCAAATTCGTCAACACTTTAATTAAACTAAATTCCCAAAATACAATTCCTTGTTAATCCCATTAATTTTGAAAATCAGTTGCTTATTCCATAACCGCAAATCATTTAATCGAATTTTTTAAATCGATTCGCACCCATACATTTCTACTTTTATAATATTTTATTGTTACAATATACTAATAATCTATAAATCTTAATTAAAATTTCTTACTACATTAAAAATGTACTCTTTTTTTATTATCATTTAAAAACTTTAATGTAAAAAATTTTATTGTATTTTCAAATTCGTTTACAAGTTATATCTCTGAAATACAATTCCTTATCATCCCCTTAATTTGAAAATCAGTCGCTTTTTTCATAACCACAGAAATATTTTTTTAATTCGTTAACACGTTATTAAATTCGTATTTCTAAAATACAACTTCTTGCTATCCTATTAATTTGAAAATCAGAAGCTTATTTCATAACCGCAAACCATTTAATTGATTTTTTTTAACTTATTCGCACAAATAAATTTCTGCGTTTATAATATTTTATTATTACAACAAACTAAGTGTAGACCATTAGTATGTTAAATCCAATTCTTTCCTACATCAAAAATTTACTCTTTTTTTTCGTTTTCATTTAAAAACAATCTAAAATACTTTATTGTCTTTTCAAATTTGTTACTGTTTTTAAAACTATATTTCTAAAATACAATTCCTTACTCCATAAGAAATGTATTCTTTCTTTTCCCTCATCATTTAAAAGCTTCAATGTAAAATATTTTATTATATTTTCAAATTCGTCATTCCATATTAATTAATAAATCCATATATCTAAAATTCCTTGTTATTCCTATAATTTGAAAATCAGCAGCTTATTCCATAACCACAAACCATTTAAATTGAATTTTTTTTAATCAATTCGCACCCATAAAGTTCTGCGTTTATAATATTTTATTGTTACAACAATTCTAAGTGTAGACCATTAGTAAGTTAAAAAAATTCTTTACTACATCATAAATTTACTTTTTTTTTCGTTGTCATTTAAAAGCATCAGTCTAAAGTATGTTATTGTCTTTGCAAATTTGTTAAAGTTATGAGCACTATATTTCTAAAATATAATTCCTTATAACATCAGAAATTTACTCTTTTTTCCGTTATGATTTAAAAACTTCAGTATAAAATATTCTATTGTATTTTCAAATGCGTTAACAAGTTATTAAATCCGTATTTCTAAAATACAATTCCTTGTTATTCCATTAATTTTGAAAATCAGCTGCTTATTCCATAACCGCATATTAATTAAATTTTTTAAATCTATTCGCATCCATAAATTTCTACGGTTTTAATATTTTATTGTTACAACATGCTAAGTGTAGACCATTATTATGTTAAATACAATTCTTTACAATGACTTTTTTTTCTTTATCATTTAAAAGCATCTGTCTAAAATATTTTATTGTCTATTCAAATTCCTTAAAGTTATGAAAACTATATTTCTAAAATACAGCTATTTATAGCATCAGAAATTTACTCATTTTCCCTTTTGATTTAAAAACTTCAGTGTAAAATATTTTATTGTACTTTCAAATTCATTAACAAGTTATATTTCTAAAATACAATGCCTTGTTATCCCATTAACTTTGAAAATCAGCTGCTTATTGCATAACTGCTAGCAATTTAATTGAATTTTTTAAACCTATTCGCATCCATAAATTTTTGCGTTTTTAATGTTTTATTGTTACAACATATTAATAATTTATATTTTTTAATAAATTTGATACTACATTAGAAATGTACGCTTTTTTAGTTGTCATCTTAAACCTTTAACGTAAAATATTTTATTATATTTTCGAATTCGTTAAAAAGTTATTTTAATACATATATCCAAAGTACAATTTCTTGTTATTCCATTAATTTGAAAATCAATTGCTTTTTCCATAACCACAGAAATATTTTTTAAAATTTATTAGCACCTATAAATTTCTGCGTTTATGTTTAACATGCTAATAATTTACATTCACCAAAGACAATTCCTTACTACATCAGAAATTCTCTTTTTTTTCGTTGTCATTTAAAAACAGTAAAATATTTTATTGTCTTTTCAGATTTGTTACGGTTTTTAAAACTATATTTCTAAAATACAATTCCTTACACCACAAAAAATTTTTTTTCATTATCATATAAAAGCTTGAGTGTAAAATATTTTATTGTATTTTCAAATTCGTTGACACGTTATTAAATCCATATATCTAAAATTCCTTGCTATTCCTGTAATTTGAAAGTCAGCTACTTATTCCATAATCGCAAACCATTTAAATTGAAATTTTTTTAATCAATTCGCACCCATAAATTGCTGCGTTTATAATATTTTATTGTAACAACATGCTAAAAATCTATAATAATTTTATAATACTAATTTCTATATAAATACAATAATTCTTCAATCAATTTTTATTTAATTATCATTTATTAAGTACATTGTACACTATCATTTGAAAAAAAAATTCCCATTATCGTTTTTTTAAAAATGTTTTTTTCCATTATCATTTGAAAACCTTAGTGTAAAATATTGTACTGTATATTCAAATCAGTTAACAAGTTATTAAATCCCTATTTCCAAAATACAACTCCTTGTCATCCCATTCATTTTGAAAATCAGCCGCTCATTCCATAACCGCCAGCCATTTAAGCCATTTCCCAATTCCCCGGATTCCGTGTCATTTCAAGAAACGGCAAGGAATTGTCAGAAAATACTTTCCTGCGGGGAACTTTTCTTGATCTGTCGATGCTTTTGACAAAGCATCATCTAATTACAGTTTGTGCTTCATCAATTCTGGGGGAAGCCGACAGCAGCGGGGTAGAATGAAAAGGGAGGAGCCTCGTTATACAAGACAATCCGATACGATCAAATCAAACACAACCTCTATACTTAAAATTACATTTAGCGCTTTTTTATCCTCATTAGCTGAAGAATACCTAACGATGAAATTGCCCTTGATGAAATAATGTGAAGTTAATTGAGAAAATTATATAATATTAGCGCATATCAGCGATTACTTGCCATCCACTGTGATGGACATTCAAAATTTGCCAGTCCTTCCAGCAAACTTCAGATTTTTAAAAAAATCGTGGCTTAATTCGGTGTTGTCGGCATGATGAAATCATTCTAATAATTCTCACGTCATCATTTTAAATGTATTTGCTTTTTTTAAGGATAAAATTAATTTTATTATTGATCTACTGTGATGGAAGTTCAAAATTTGCCAGTCCTTCCAGCAAACTTCAGTCGGATTTTTATTTAATTCGATGTTGCGTGGGGTTGTCGGCATGATGAAATCATTCTAATAATTCGTACGTCATTATTTTAAATGTACTAGTTTTTTTAAGGATAAAATTAATTTTATAATCGATCCACTGTGATGGACATTCAAAATTTGCCAGTCCTTCCAGCAAACTTCAGATTTTTTTAAAAAAATCGTGGCTTAATTCGGTGTTGCGTGGGGTTGTCAGCATGATGAAATCATTCTAATAATTCGTACGTCATCATCTTAAATGTACTTGTTTTTTTAAAAGATAAAATTAATTTCATAATCCATCCACTGTGATGAATATTTCAAAATTTGCCAGTCATTTCGGCAAACTTCTGTCAGATTTTTTTTTTAATTCATGGCTTGATTCGGTGTTGCGTGGGGTTGCCGGCATGATGAAATCATTCTAATAATTCTTAAGTCGTCATTTTAAATACTTTTGCTTTTTCAAAAGATAAAATTAATTTTATAATCGATTCTTCGTTCTTTTTCTATTATAATAAAGCTCTGAAAAATAATGCATTATCAGTGTACTTTAGTATTTTCACAAAGGAGTTTTTAGTTGATTAATTTAAATTTAATTCTGATTTCGTGCCAATGGCGCCATCTGGTAATTAATTTGAGACACAATAACTCTGATAATTAAAAAGCAGAAAATAGTTCACCTAATAAATATTTATGTAATTTAGTGTATATAGATTAGATTCCTAATTGATCAGGGAGAACTGCTTCAATCAGATTAACTCTATTATTTTCTTAGGACACCATTTAATACAGCTCGTACTTATTCATATTTTGTTCTTCATCCCCCCCGGAAGTATCTATTATTTACAACCCTTTTGCATTCATATTGTGTATCACAATGTTCATTCTTCCAGTGTTATTGTACTCGAGATATTTTTCATTCTAGCATTTATTATTTCTTGTTATGTTGTATTTATATGTATTTTGTCACTTGTCAGTATCTTTCCCATTCATTGTTGTGCACTTTTTTGTTAATAAAGTCCACCTACATCTATACCAAACCGGAAAGGGGCCACATGAGCTCTAGAAACGGAGGTGTGGAGTGGTGTAAAATATTAAAAGTATACACATAAAAATGCAATTTAAAAACATTTTTTTAATTAAATTCATTTATTATTATATTTACAGCATTGTAGTAAATAAATTGAAGGTTATATTTTGCTACAACTTGTTTTTTAATCATATTTGGTACTTTCATAGATTAAGAGTTAACTCAAGATACCTTATGATACCAACCCCCCAAGGGGGGTACCTCGTAATTGAAGATGAGATGCTTCCGGCATGGTGGTTGGATTTCGTCAACCAGGTGGGTACACTGAAAGTGGGGGATCTGACTCCTCCCATCGATGACGGGACGTACTATATACGGGGAGGGTTGTACTGTGGTCGGTGATGGCCCTTTGGACTCAACCACAGTTCCCGCAACTGTTGATTTAGCCCCGATCAGGTCATTCAGTATTTATTTCCGAGTGCCTTCGGTCGGGACGGAGAGTCAGTAATACGTCTTGCCTTATAATATCTGAATACCTCATATATTTTGCCAATGGATTCAAAAAACCCTCTTCACTTTTACGTATGCGTTAGGATGAGTTTAATTCGACAAAATTGGGGCGAGATGATAGCAGGATATAATTACATTTAACAATAAAGTAAATTCCATAAATGTGCATATTCATCCACCTCTCACCCCTTTGTGAAATAGAATCATCGGAAATATCGTCTAAGAATACTGAAACGAACAGGATTTCAGGATACCCTAGGATATTTGAATACCTTATAACTTAGGATATATTATGATACTTTTGATATTTAATGAATGAATCATTTATAGTGTCGGCGTCCTGACATAAAGATAGTGTGTCTTCCCCGTAACCTGGGCGTCCTGGAATGAAGTTCCTGTTGGGACAGGGTTGTTATTCTTTGTGCTATCTGTGAGTAGTGTGAATGTCCCCACCTGTAAAAAGGGGTTGTGTAAGCGAATGTGAAGCATGTAGCAAAGTCATACTCTTAGCCCTAGTTGGCGCTACTAAAAAAACAAAGGAAGTTTAGTACTATAAGTAAAAACAATAATCATTTATTGTTGTAAATTTCAGCAAATAACATGTTTCCTAAAATCGGAAAATTTTTATTGCCATCGTTTATACGATCCAATCCTTTGCCAAAAAGGTGATGTACATTAAAAATTATACATTCTTTCTAAAACACTTCCCGTAAATTTTTCAGTGTTGCTTTCGTACCCAACATGCTTAACAACGGCAACAAATAAAATTCTATAGTCGTGCTTGAAATTTAATATAACAAGCTAGAAGCCAGATTTAATCAAACATCGAAAAGGAATGCAAAGCCAATGCTCCCATGGATGTAACTACCTACATTTTTGTTGGCTGGGATAGCCTGGCTGGTAGGGCTTTGAATTCGAACCCCCTAGGCCTTAAGAATTTCCGGGTTGTGGTGATTGGCTCGAGCATAAATCTGTCTCTGTCGTGGTCACAAAGTCCTCCATGTCGAGAGTAATACCACTGGGGGTACTAGATCAGAGGTTATCGTTATCTGATCTAAATTACGATCTGTGGGTGAGTGAATGAAATGTACGAATGAAGTCCTCCCCGTAAAAAGAGTTGTGACGCGTGAGTAGATAAGTCGTTCTCTTGGCACTAGATGGCGCTACTGAAAAAAACAAGAGGCACTATTCGGATTAAACCGCAATGGTTCATTAGTTAGTGGTCTTGTCAATGATAAGTGCAATTAGAAACAACAACCAAGCATGCTTAATTCAGGATTGCTTGATGAAGTTTAAATGGGGCAGCCTATTTAATTCATCACTTATTTTTTCCTTTTGTGCGTAGTATTGTAATAAATAAATTGAAAACAATATTTTTTATACAAAGCACAATAACTATAAAGAATAATGCCTCTGTACAGTGTGGAATGAAAAAAAAATTGATCTCAACTGAGGCACGAACAAGTGAGCATGCAATGAAATCCACGAGATTAAAAATCAATAAATTTGATAATCAACATGTTTCCTTTTAAATGTTATTTGTTTGTATTATTGGATGATTCATTTTGAAGTAATAAATACATTTATTTTTAACGAGCCAGTAGATGTCATGAATGTACAATATACATTTTAAAATCGGAACATTTTATTGTATGATTTACAGAATGAATATTTTCTTTTACAATTAATCAGTATTCCTAACTCATCAAAAGCTTTTTCGCTAATTTGGAAATATATTTTTGAAAAATAAATTGCAGCCTAAATAAACTAGCATCTATATTTTTCTGTGTCAAAATTTAATATATTCTGAATTAAAGTGTTCAGTAATTAAGATGACATTCACATTATTATATGTATGAGGCATATAAACAAATTATTCTATTCAAAACCATAGCACAAACATTGAAAAGTCACCATTCTTTCTGACAGGTTATAGTATTTTTCCTCAAAATAATAACACTAATATATCTTACATATAGCAATAATGTTGACTGATTAATTATACACTTCTACAAAGAATGATAAGACTTCTTTCCTACTAACTTCAAGTTGGTAATTTAATCAAAATGTGAAATAGATATATCAAAGATAAAAACTAAAATAAAAGTTGTAGTCTATTTTTATGTTTAATTTAAATTTATAACACTAATGTTGTCTTATTAATTATCGATTTCCACAATAAATGATAAGACTTCTTTCCTGTTAACTACCGATAAGTAATTAAAATAAAGAGTGAAAGACCAAATAAAGAATAGAAGTTAACAAATACAAAACAATCTTATGATAATTTTCGCTTGCAAAATAAATGTATGAACAAAGCAATATATGAACTATTTTAATATTTAATATTAACTTTTATCACAAATGCTGACATTATTAATTATCAACTACAATGGTGAATGATAAATGATATATTTCGTGTTAACTACCAATCAGTAATTAAACCAGAGTGTGAAACAGAAATATCAAAGGAAAAAACTCAAATAGTAAAACAATCTTAATATACTTTTCGCGTGCCAAAGAGGAATATGAAAAAAGCTACAAATTATTTTAATATTTAATTTTAAATTTTATAACACCAATGCTGTCTTATCAACCCCTTCCCGTAAAATGACGAATATAGCTCGTCATTGATTTTTTCATGCCATATAGCACAATGACGAACTATACTCGTCATTGTGCTATATGGCGTGACGAGTTATACTCCTCATGCGACTAATGTTGCTGTTGAATATGATAATTTAATTCAAAATTTCTAGTGTATTTAATGCCTATGTACTTTTATTACTTAATAAATAATGTTGATAATATCATAGATCACTATCATATATCGTTTATAAATTCGTTCATTCATTCTAATAAGCATTTAGCCTGAACATCTGTCTTACTAAATGTTAAACATGCAGTGAAGTAAACACCTTAATGAATAGGAGTAATGTAAATCAAGAAGATCAAAATGAATCAGAAAAATCAGAAAATAAGCATATATAATAACTGATACTGATATTGAAACTAATGATAGTGAAATATTAGTAAGAAGAAAAAAACGCGCATAATGACTAATAGGTAAATTTTGAGAATACTCTGGAGTCTTAGACACATAATGTGCCTAAATTTTTTTTTTTTAAATACCGGAGTGCCTAGAGTAAATGCGAAAACTAGGGGCTAATCTGAAATCACTAGATTTTTGAAGAAATGTTAAATGTGAACTTACAAATTACAATTACATCCATACCAATAATATAATTTTAATTATTATAAATTATAAATAAACTGTTTTCTAAAATAAAATTAAATAGCTATTTCATCCATAATTTTTGGATTCTTAAATCTTACTGGAAGAGGTTAATTATCGACTTCTACAATAAATGATAAGATTTTTACCTTTTAAATACCGATAAGTAATTAAAATAAAGAATGAAAGACCAAAAAAAGAATAGATGTAAACAAAGAACAAAGCAATCTTAGATAATTTTCGCGAGCAAAATAAACGTATTAATAGAGCAATACACGAACTATTTTAATATTTAATATTAAATTTTATAACACTAATGCTGACAGTATAAATTATCAACTACGATGGTGGCTGATAAATGATAAGATTTCTTTCATGTTAACTACCAATAAGTAATTAAACCAAAGTGTGAAGCTGAAGGTAAGAACTGAATTAAATAAACAACGAACAATCTTACCAGACAGACGTATTAACAAAACAATCGGTAAACTATTTCAATATTTAATTTTAAATGTAATAACACTAAGGTTGCCTTATATTAATTATCAACTTCTATGACGAATGATAAAAGATAAGATTTATTTCCTATTGTCTTCAAATGAACAATTAAACCAAAATGCGAAAAAGAAAGACCAAAGAAAAAACTGTACTAAATAAAAAAGAAAATAATGTTTAGGTAGTTTACATGCGCCAATGAAAAACATGAACAAAGCAGAAAACTATTTTAATATTTAATTTTAATTTTTAAATCACTAATGCTGTTTTATTAATTATTCATTTCTACGATGAGTGATAAATGTTAAGACTTAATTTAACTCTAACTTCCGAGGAGCAATTAAGCCAAAGTTTGAAAAAGAAAAACCAAAAAAAGATTTGAATTAAATAAGCAACAAAATAATCTTAATGTAATTTACTTTCGCCAGATAAACGTATGAACAAAACAATCTACAAACATTTTTAATATTTAATGTGTTTTTAAAAACTTTTCATTGACAGGGAAGTTATAATCGCAATAATTAAAGAACAAATTTGTTATTCTGTATTATAATTCTATGAAAAATTAAATTAATTAAATTCAGGACAAATATTGTATCCGATGCAAAAAATATTTCAGTATTAAAAAATAAAACTCTGAAGTATATTTTGTACAAAAACAATTTATTGTACATTCTGAAGTTTTGTACGATTTTCCACACAATTAAACAAAACACATTTAGTATCATGTGTAAGCATATGACAAAAAAAGATATAAAAATTATAAAAAGAAAATGATTTCGCATGATTATGAATATAAACTAATACATGAAACATTTTGCACTAAATCAGATGCCTGGCAACTATTTTCATACATAATTTGTGAAAATAACTTCATTTTTATACATAGCTTTAGTTTTATATGGACTATTAATTCTTTATAGAATTACTAGCTGGTAACCGGCTTGTTGCTGCCGCAGAAGAAATAATCTTGGAAAAATCGTTTGGAATTTGAAATAGTTTTCTTGTTTAATTAAAAATTATATTTATTTTCTTGAAAGCTATGAATACATTCATTGAAATTGAATGATATAAAAAGGAGAAGCATGGATATTATTTATTCTACTTTTATTATTTTATTCTACAAACAAATATTCATTTTCATATGCAAGATTTGTGTACTCTTTTAGCACTGTAATGCTTGGTGTTCTGTCAGAATGGTAATGAAAGAAACTTTTCAACCCCATCCCGTAAAATGACGAGTATAGCTCGTCATTGATTTTTCATACCATATAGCACAATGACGAGTATAACTCGTCATTGTGCTAAATCGCATGACCAGCTATACTTGTCAGGTGACTAATAAATTGGATTGAATAAGAGTAATATAGATCAAGTAGATCAAAGTGATTCAGAAAAATCAAAAAATAAGCATATATTTAACTGATACTGATATTGAAACTAATGATAGCGAAATATTACCAAGTAGACGAAAACGCGCAAAGTGATTAATAGGTGAATTTTGTGAACACTCTGGAATCGTAGACACATTATGAGCCTAAAATTATTTTTTTTTAAAAATACCAGAGAGCCTAGAATAAACGCGAAAACTAGGGGCTAATCCGAAATCACTTGAGATTTATGAAGAAATATTGAACGTGAACTTGCAAATTACAATTACATTCATACCGATAATATAATTTTAATTAATAATTATAAATCAGTTAGAATTATGAAATAAATTAAGGCTTCTTAAATTAAACAATTAAATAGCTATTCCACACATTATTTTTCTTTCTTAAATCTTACCGGAAGGGGTTAATGTGTCTCGTGATCCGTTTAATATTCGTTCAGAATTCTCAAGTTCAATGTTAAAAAATGTGATTAAAATATTTTCTTAAATTGATTAAAGATAGAAAATATATTTATGCCATAAAATATTTAATATAGTTGAAAAGTTATTTTTTTGAAAATTAAGATGTTGCAAAATTATTTGTACTATAATATTTTCAGAAGTTACAGCAAAAAACGATAAAATTTTATGAAATGTTTAGTTAAAATTTCAAACCTATAGGATTGGTTCCTCTAAAACTTTCTCGCACTCTTTTTAATAAAAGTATTACCTCAGAGAAGGACATTGCATTTACGAACAATAGCTGCCTAATATTAATGTCTAGCTTGAATTGTCTTGTCATCTTTACTGAATCTGCTGTGTCTCTTTGGCGAGTTATTTGGCGATTAATCCTTGATTAATAAATGCAGTAAATAGATCTGAAAATCTTTTTTATACTTTAATTTATAGTATTGTGCCTATAACTTTAGCACGAAATATGTTGTCGAAATTTTATCGGAATCGAATGACCGATAAGGCAGCGCATAAGAGACATACAGACAAGCATTCATTTTTATTTATATAGATAAACTAAAAAATGGAAGCAAATGAGTATGCAAACTCTTAAAAATGTCTTAAAACTACATAATAGTGTTAATGAAAGGTAGCGCGCATTCGACAGAAGTCAAAAATCCATTTCGGTTTCGTCTTTTTTTATTTTTGTTTCGGCTTTTCAATATGCAAGTAAATTCATTTTTAACTACTTCAAGAAATTCTGACTTTTATTTGTCCATTAGAGAAAGTTTCCGTTTTCTTTCTAGTTCTTTACTTTTAAAACGAGTCTAACTGGCTTCGGTTTCAAACTAATCAATGGAAACACTTTTTAGAAAGTCGGATATCGATTTTTAATAGTTGAATCAAAATACAATGTTTTTAAATAAAACAAATTGGAAACTTTTATCAGATAATAAGTAATGAGAAGTTGAAAAAAAGCACCCTTTTAAAATGTGACATGTAAATTAAATACATTTTTTTTAATCTTAAGAAATACGTCCAAGATAATATAATGGATAATATTTACGATGAAAAATTGATTTGCATTTGTTCCCATAAGCATCGTTTTGGATATTTTACATACAAATGAATTTAAAATGGTTTTTAATATAATGTAAATTATATACTATTTCTTTTAAAAACTCTTTTAAGAAATACATCCAAGATAATACTATGGATAATATTTACGATGAAAAATTGATTTACATTTGTTTCCATAAGCATCGTTTTGAATATTTTACATACAAAGGAATTTAAAATGGTTTTTAATATAATGTAAATTAAATACGATTTCTTTTTAAAAAATCTATTAAGAAATACATCCAAGATAATACAATGGATAATATTTACGATGAAAAATGGATTTACATTTGTTCCCATAAGCATCGTTTTGGATATTTTACATACAAAAGAATTTAAAATGGTTTTTAATATCTCTTGAAACAGCAAAAAACCGTCGTTGTCTCGTTAATAGCTATATTAAATTTACACGAAATTTACTGAATATTTTAATATCTCTTTTTACTTTATAATTTTATAAATAAACCGAAATTGAATTTGGTAACCTGTCAAAATTGTCATACATTTATAGGTATTAATTTTTTTCTGTCAATTATAATTTAATCCTGATCTTAAAATAAAATTTTAGTAAAAATTCCTATATTTTTTCAGTTAAAATACTTAAATAAAAAATTAATTGAAATTATAAAATCTCGGGATTTCAGTTAGATTAGAAGATTCTTTGAATCCTTTGAAGATGCTGTTATATTTCTTTTTTAAAATCAAAGTGTGTTGTTGTCTCAAAACAAGTTCGTAATTTACCTTTTAATATCAAAATGATTTTACTTGCCATTCATTGATAATTAACATATCTCTTGAAACCACAGGATTCGTCGTTGTCTGGTTAATAGCGATATGAAATTTACTGAATATTGTAACACCTTTTATTCACTTTATAATTTTACCAAATTCAATTTCGGTTTGTTTATAAACTGTCAAAATATTCATGCATTTATAGGTATTCATTTTTTTCAGTCAATTATAATTTAATCCTGATCTTGAAATAAATTTTTAGTAAAGTATTCCTATAACTTTTCTATTAAAATATTTTAATAAAAAAATTAATTAAATCTATAAAATCTCGGGAATTCAGTTAGATTGCAAGATTCTTTGAATCCTATGAATTCAATGCTATTATATTCCCTTTTTAAAATCAAATTATGTTGTTGTCTTAAAGTATCTGACTACGTTCGAAGGAAAATTTTTAAAGATTGGATTTTTTAAAAAGCTATTTAAAATTTTGGTTTTTAGAATTATTGTCAATTTTAAATAAATAATATAAATACCAAAAAAAATATGAAAATATATTTTGAGAAGTAGGAAAATGTGTAGCAAATTTTAATGAAATTTAACCAAAACGGTTAACATTCCACACAAAATGGTAAGGAAGCAATCCTTTTTTTTTGTACGCAAGTTATAGAATATAATGATGAATAAAATGAACCAAAATCTAAGAAACATTTTGAGATGCAAATAAATTATGGCTATAAACATATGTATATAACATGTTATTTCCATAAAGTTGCAACTAAATTATTCTAAAAAACACCTATAAACGAAAAAGTATTTGACCAGCAATCAAACTTTTGGTCCATTTCATTGCCCATATTATTTAAAACACTCTGAAATTCTTATGTAAATACCTCTACTAGTTTTTGAGATATCATATTAACGGTGGAGAATTTTTTACGAAAAGGAAAGTTTTGAGAAACTTGTAGTTAAAGGCAAATTTTAGCTGAAAGAAATGTGAACCTGGATGATTGGCAAGACCTTCGTTTTCCTAAAAAAAATTAAGGTATCCGATTACGTTCGTAGAAATTTTTTTGAAAAACTGGATTTTTTAAAACTGTTTAAAACTATTGTTTTTAGATATATTTTTAATTATAAAAAAAATACTATTGACACAACAAAGTTATTTGAAAATATAATATATTTTCAGAAATAGGAAAAATTTTAATAAATTTTAATGAAATTTAACCACAACAGTTAACACTCTACATAAAATTGTATTGCAGCAATCCTATTTTTCTTTGTACACAAGTTATAGATATATAATGATGAATGAAATGAACCAAAATCTAAGAAAAATCTTGAGATGCAAAGAAATTATGGGTAAAAATAAACGTATTTTTCCCATAAATTTACAACTTAATTTATCTGAAACCCTCTATAAATGAAAAATTATTCGACCAACAATAAAACCTTTGATTCATATTATTGCCCGTATTATTTAAAAAACACGCTGACATTTTTATGTAAATATCTCTATTAGTTTTTGATATATCATGTTAACGGTCAAGAATTTTTATGAAAATTTAAGTTTTGAGAAAATTGAAATTAAAGACAAAGTTTTTCTGAAAAATATGTGACCCTAGATAAGTCAGATCTTCCTTTTCCTAGAAAAGATTAACCGTTTTGGAAAGAGGAAAGTTTGATTTTCAAGAAACAACAATTTTTAAAAAATTACCAATGTGATCAGTGACCAGTGTTTTAATATATATTTGATAACCAGATATATTTGAAATGAA
>JAPMOQ010028746.1:202504-226613 GCA_026543055.1 Argiope trifasciata | reverse complement strand
TGTGTGTGTGTGTGTGTGTGTGTGTGTGTGTGTGTGTGTGTGTGTGTGTGTGTGTGTGTGTGTGTGTGTGTGTGTGTGTGTGTGTGTGTGTGTGTGTGTGTGTGTGTGTGTGTGTGTAAAATCGCATTTTTTCAGGAAATATACAGATAAACTTAAAAAGCAAAACCTAATTTAATTATAAAATTTGATCCAAATCTTTTGAATAGTTTCTGAGATACACTAAATAAATAAATGTTTATTTATAGAATAGAATTGCACGTTAAATTATAAGATATTTGTTGAATAGATTTTCTCGTTTAAAGTAATAAGATAAAAATAATTCTGTAAAGCAATGGCAGTAAATGATTATTATTGTCAATTCAAGAATTAAGGCTTCAACATCCTCTTCGAGTTTTTATCAATCCATTTCTTACACACCGTTTACATTTCCTTTTTGTTCTAAAACAATCACAAAAGGCTCAATATTTGAAGCTCAGTATTATTTCATTGAAAATCAAGAAAAAAAAACTTTATTTCTGGAATCTTCTAATGCTATTCAAAAGACTGTTAGCCTATCCTCGAGCAAAAGTGACTAGGCGATGGGGAAAAAAAGGAAGATGATATGTATGGGGCTCTCTGTGGGCGGCCAAGAAAAAGAGATGCCTTAGCTGAAACAGACAAAGTAATTCCAGGGATTTTCGGCTTTTTCTTTCTTAACTACTACAACCTACAGAAAAAGAAGAACAAGGGAAAGAAGCAAGTGTCACCAGGCTTTCTAAGAGGCTTTCTTAGAGAGAAAACCAAGAATCGCGTCACGTTTCGGATGGGCTAAATTGCAACAATTGTCTCCACTGAAGGCGACGCCCAAAGATGATGATTTTGGATTCATTATACAGCAAAGCCACTTCGAATGAAGGTTTCTAGGAAGACAAGGATAAAACAGCTTGAAAAAACTCACATTTCTAGTATATTTGATGAAATTAATGTAATAGGCATTTAAACAGGACTAATTAAAATAACTCAACATTTTTGTTTTATATCGCAATCATAAATTATTCAGTGTTAGCATAAAAGATACAACAAGGAAACTTCAAATTAATACACATGTGAACTGATAAAGTTAAGATTCTAATATACATGAGAAATTTGCAATACCATAATTTAAAAGACTATTTATTTGAAATGCTACATTGCATCCCATCATCATGAAATGATTTATAAATATTCAAGTAGCTAGTTGCATCCGTATTTACTATCGATGTTTTTGTTTCATATCGCGGTCATAAATTATTCAGTGTCCGCATAAAAGGTACAAGAAAAAAAACTTCAAATTAAAACAAATATATCGATAAAACTTAATTGTAAAGTTAAGATTCTGATACACATGAGAAATATTCAATGCTACGATTTTAAAACTACATATTTAAAATACAACATTGCATCGCATCGTCATGAATTGATTTTCTAAAAGTACGATTTAAATATTCAAATGGACATCTGCAACCCTATTTAATAACAATTTTATTTTTATTTTATATTACAATAGCAAATTATTCATTTTAAGTATAAAAAGTACAACAAAGCAACTTAATATTAAATCACATATATCGATAAAATTTAATATACATGAGAAAGCTAAAGCTAAGCTTTTGATATACATGAGAAATTTAGAATACCACAATTTTTAAGGCTACATATTTGAAATGCTACATTACATCACGGGCGGGCAGAGAAGGTTCTGGAACAATTAGGTATATCACTGTTCCTATTAAATCTATCGCCAAAATTCTGGAAGATTCCAGTATTATCTTTTTTGAAGCCAAAGTATAATAATTATTTGCCAAGTCGCCAAATGGTCGCTAAACCTTGAAATCATAGCATCGGCATCTGATCAGCAGCATTCAACAGAGCTTATTGTAAAATGATCTTTCCAGTGATTGAGCTAACCATGCTGGGAAGCTACATTACAGTTTTGTAACAATATATTTAAAAAGCTGAAAGCTCATAAATTGATTCGTAAAAGTAGGCATGAAGTATTTAAACCTTTTAGAAGGTTGTTATGACCGTTTAATTAATTTTGAAATTCAAAGACTACTCTTAATTTTTCGAGCTGATAGCCTTTTTCTGGCCTATGAATTGGGTAGTGATTTACATAAAAGAAGAGTTTTTCTTAAAATGTCTAGGAATATTATTTTTTTTCCTTCTACAGCTTTTTAAAGTTTAACAAACGTGGTAAGTATGCTCTTAGAATAAGATCTTTTTATCAAATCAAAATCATAACAGAACACAGCTGAAAGATCAAGAGATTTCCCCAAGAATAGATTGAAAATATATATTCAGGATATCCCAAAATGATTGAAACGGAGTTTAATTCTTTATCGATTAGAAATAAGTAAGTAATATAAATTGCAAAATATTTTAAAACAAGGTACGAAATAAGAGTGCATTAATTAAAAAAATTCTTGTTAATTTTCCTAACGTTACACTTTTTTAAATTTTTATGCGACCCCTCTAGAGAAATTTATTCAATTAAAAAAATTTAACTTTCTATTTGACATAGTTACAGAAAATACGCCTAAAACTGAATGTGTATACTTATTTGAAATCTGAAGGTGCTGCATAGGGACCATATACCAATAGGGACCAACATAGAAATAAAATTTCATACATATTATAAAAATATAAAATGTATAATAATATTTACATCAAAACCTTTTTTTGTTTAAAGCATATTTATGGTACCATCACATATTTTAAAGAGTTTTTTTTATGTACAGGCTGTCATTTTTATCTATAAAAATTAAAATTAAAATATCCAATAAATACAAGCAAGTAATTTTTTTTCCAAATTTATAATAATTTTTCAACATGGCATTCTAACAAATTAATTCAAAGACGATTTATTTTCTTTCAATTTACTGAAATTTAACCATATCAAATATAATGTTAAAATATAATTTTTAAGCTGCAGCTATTAATATGCAGATTTTTTTCTTTTATCACACGACCTTTTTAAAATCCATTTTATTAAATGCCCATCTGTCTGTATGCATAATTTTTTTAACTATGCAAATCAAAAGCAAGATCGCATAAAAGGAATTTCAGACTTGCATAGCAGACCACTATTTATATCTGTCTATTAAAGTTTAATTTAAGGTCATTTGTTATTTCTTTCACACTTTTTGACATTTTCATATCACATTTTTTATTTAAAAATTTCCGCTATCAATTTGTATATGACCCCTATTTTTCCAAAAAAATGTTATTTTAAGTTATGTGAAGAATATCATAAATTATTTTTTTCTGTATCATAATTCATTTGGTTTTAAAGACTCGGTTATACGGTTTTTCCTAATGATCTTGTTGAATGGAAAAGAAAAACTCTAACTGACCAAATTTGTTTACAGGAATCTCATAAAAATTGGAAAAGTGTTACTTTAGGAAAATTAACGGAATTTATTTTTATTAATACAGTCTTATTCTTACCTTATTTTGAACTTTTTGTAATTTATATCGCTCACTTATCTAATGGTTAAAGAATTAAATCAAATTTCAATCTTTTTGGGGGCCCCTGTATGTGTAAAACTTGTAGCAATGCAGTAGTACTTTCAAAGTATTTTGAGTATGTCTTAATGAAGAAATAGAATTTATTCTATAAATACCAAACGTAAATCTTTTTCTTGATAACAGCTGATTTTTAAAAAATTTTCATCTCTTCTTATTTTTAATTTCCCCTTATAAGAAAAATATTCATTTTCCTTTTCATCATAACCTAACCCTATTGAAACTTTCTTTGTACTTATGCTTCATTATGGTCACATTTATTTCATGTTAAATAATTTTCATATAGAGTTCCACAAACTATTCTGCGTTGAGCCACGTGCAAAAACTGGTAAAGATGATATTTTTAAAGCCTTTTCCAGCTGTAAATCTTAGTTTATTTGATTTATTTTTACTACAGAAATATTTAAAGCCTTTGCAATTGATTTTTACGTTGTAGGATATTCTCCTGTTACCAGAGAATTCCCTTTAAAAATATCTGAAATAGTACATACCTTTTTCGAGTATTCGTTTGGAGTCAGCTTTCCGTGTAAAAGTAATGATTGACGGTTTTTACCTTTCAGATTAATAATGTTGCTTATTTTTCCCTCGGAAATTTCAATATTATGGATCTCAGAAGTTTTTTGGATTATGTTACAGAAATATTTCCCTTTTTGAAAAATCAAAAACATAGCCTTCAATTCACAGCTTGTTTGCGTGCAATATTTTGAAAGAAGAATAAATTCGAAAACGCAGACGATATTTTTCATTTCTAATAATACGCTGTTGCTAGAAATTTTTATTCCAAAATATTTACTTTTTTAGAAAAATCTTTTGCCAAAATCTTTTTTAAATGTGCAAGTACTTTCTGTAGTAAATAGGAGCCATGTGATAGAAGGACAGCTTCTTATTTTTTTTCCTCAAAATAGGATGGAAAGTTTCAAATTTTGGTAAGCATATATAAAATTATTTTTACTGCAAAAAAATGAAATTTTAAATTAAAATTTTTACAGATATGATTGATTTACTAATCTATTTTTAGAAGTTATTTATAATGAAAAATGTCGTATATTTTTTTAGAATTTTCAAGTTAAATTGCATTAAATCTTTTCATTTTTAATTTAAGTATATTAAAATGTAAATAACAGCTTATATATATTAAATGTGTTTCGGTATGTTTATAAAAAATTATTTTTAGTGCAAAAAATTAAATTCTAACTCAAAATATTTATAAATATGATTGATCTGTTAATCTGTTTTTAAGAAGCTGTTTATAATGAAAAATGTATTATATTTTTAAATATTTTCCATGTTAAATTGCATTGAATCTTTTAATTTTTAATTTAAATATATTAAAATCAAAATTGGTTCACTGTGTTTATTCAATTTACTCCCTAATATTTTTCTTATTTTGCAGTAAAGAGATATTTTTTTCCAATTATGTGGTTGAAAATTATCGTATGACAATACATTTATATTTGTTACATAAAAAAAACAAATATTATTAGCTGTTTCATGATGAAAATAGTTCATTCTTTATATAATTACTGAATTTTACATAACATTTATAAAATTTATTGCAAAAAAATCATCTTTATTTGGAATTGAATTTACAACGTTTTTCTATAAGAAGAATATTCCATTTCTCTTAAAAATTATAAATAACAATCTTAATTCATTCTCTTCACATTAAATAATCATTTTAATAAACAGTTCTTAGTAAATTTAGAGTAGTAAATTAGTCTATATTTATAAAGCCTGACAACTGAAACCTCCTCTTTTCCAATCAACTCACATAAATACATATTTTTTATTCAGAATAGAAAATTCGAAAAATTAAATATAATCTACAGTGAATTAATAATATCAGTATGAAAGGAGAATAGAGAACTATTCTTAAAATTTCATTAAATTGATTCGTGACATTTTCAGTTGAATATTTACGTTCCGCAAAGGGATTTGAAAGGATTAAATCCAATAAATATCTTAAATAAATGTTTTATCGCATTAAAAATTATTTTTAAATAATTTACACTAAAATGTTCTTAGGTCAGATTTGCTGGGTAGAATTTTGAGTTTTCAAATATTCCGATCTCGATATTTGTTTAGGAAGCCAGACAGACAGACGAAATTGAAATTACAAGAAGATTTGTTTTTGTTTTTGCGTCAATGAATAGTTAAAAATTTTCTTATGTTCTTACTAAGTATGATGTACTTTTAATGGTAATTTCATAAATATTATTTAACTGACATATTAAAAAACAGAGCGAAAGAGATTTAAATGATAGTTAGTCGATATAAATAAAAATGAATGTTTGTCTGTATGTCTCTTATGCCTTCCTAAACCTTTCATCCAATTGCAATGAAACTTGGTCAACTTATTGTTTACACCTACGGGATAGTTATAGGATAATACAATTATCTAAAATTAAGAAAAAAATTTGAATCTCAACCTCATTTTTTACCAAGGATTAATCTCCAAATAACTCGCCGAAGGGACAATAGATTCTGTAGAAATGCTAAATCTAAGTTAAAGGTTAATAATTTGTAGCCATAGAACATATATGCCATGCAAGCCATTCTCAGATGTAGCAACTTTATTACAGATTATGCGAGAAAGTTTTGGGGAGACCAACCCTGGTTTTTTTTTTTAATTTTAATTAAATGTTAGCGTTTTTCTCAGTAACTACCAAAAATAATGTAGTACTAAAATAAAGTTTAATAAAGTTTTCTGCACATCATTTAATTGCAAGTTGTATGCCGAGCTAGGATAACATATCTTTTTCCCTCTTGAAAATTTGCAATAGATTTCCAATTAAAGCTGCACTTAAAATAATATTTATCACATGAGTATGAATTAACACCATTTTGTATTTGTGTGCTTTAGCAAATATAAAATGGTGTGTATTTGTATTAAATAATTTGGTGAAAAAATTCAGTCGATAAAAGTGATATCATATTCACATGACAAACGCATTTCTGCGTGTCATGTACATCTTTTTTCCAATTAAATTATCACTGAGAACTTAATATTCTTCATACGGGTATGAATTGACTCCACTTTAAATTTGAGGACACTAGCAAAAACCAGTTTTGCCAAAAAATTCGAAAAGTTGAGTCGATAAAAATGATGTCACATTTCAATGATACACGCACTTCTACATTTAATTGCATATTGCTTCATGCTATTTAATAAAATCACGTCTTTTTTCTTCTTGTAAGATTTGCAATGGATTTCCAATTAAATCGGCACTGAGCACTTAACATTCAACATCTTGGTATGAATTAATTTTATTTTGAATTTCAGTATGTAGTCAAAATCCAGTTTTACACAAAAAATTATAAAAATTTGCTTGATGAAAGTGATGTCACATTCGCACGATAAATGCCCTTTTGCACATCGTTTCATGCCATACTATGATATCACATTTTTTCCTCGTGTAAGATTCGCAATAGATTCAAAATTAAATTGCCATTGGCCACTTAACATTCATCATGCGAGTTTGAATTGGTACTATTTTGGATTATTTTCTCAAAAAAATTCATAAAAAGGATGCTACATTCGCTGTATAAACGCATCTCTGCATGCGATCTAACTGCAGATTGTTTAATGCTGTGCTGTGACGTCTCATTTTTTTTTTCCTGTTTTAAAATTTATAATGGATTTCCAATCAAATTGGTTCTGAACACTTACCATTTATCATGTGAGTCTGAATTAATTTCATTTTAGATTTGAGTTTGCTGACCAAATTTACAATGGATTTCCAATTAAATGGGCATTGAGCACTTAACATCCATCATGAATTAACTCCATTTTAGATTTGAGTACGTTGGTAGAAAATACCCTTCTCAAACAAATTCATAAAAATTGAGTCGATAAAAAAGACATTCCATTCGCATGATAAACCCGCTTCTGCATGTCGTTTAATTCTATATTTTATCATACTGTTCAGTGACATCCACATCTTTTCACTTCCTGTCAGATTTGCAATGGATTAACAATTAAATCGGCATTGAGCACTTAACATTCATCATAAATTAACTCCGTTTTAGATTTGAGTTCACTGGCCAAATTTGAAATGGACATCCAATTAAATTGGCGTTCAGCCCTTAACATTCATCATTAATTCATTCCATTTTAGATTTGAGTACGTTAGCAGAAACTAATTTTACCAAAAAGTTCATAAAAATTGAGTCGATAAAGGTGACATCACATCCGCATGATAAACTCTCTTCTGCATGTCATTTAATTCTATATTTTTTTCATCTGTTCAGTGACATCACGTCGTTTTCTTTCCTGTAAGATTTGCAATAGATTTCCAATTAAATCGGCACTGAACACTTAATATTCATCGTATATGTATGAATTGATTCCATTTTAGATTTGAGTACGTTGGCAGAAACTAATTTTACCAAAAAGCTCATAAAAATTGAGTCGATAAAAGTGACATCACATTCGCAAGATAAACTCTCTTCTGCATGTCATTTAATTCTATATTTTTTCTTATTGTTTAGTGACATCATATCTTTTTCCTTCCAGCGAGATTTGCAATAGATTTCCAATTAAATCGGCATTGGGCACTTAGCATTCATCATGAATTAACTCCGTCTTAGACTTGAATACGTTGGCCAAATTTGAAATGCACTTCCAATTAAATTGGCGTTGTGCACTAAACATTCATCAATAATTAATTCCATTTTAGATTTGAGTACGTTGGCAGAAACTAAATTTACCAAAACGTTCATAAAAATTGAGTCGATAAGTCGATTTTTCCTTCCTGAAAGATTTGCAATAGATTTCCAATTAAATCGGCAATGAACACTTAACATTCATCTTATATGTATGAATTAATTTCATTTTAGCTTTGAGTACATTATAGAAAATAATTTCGTTGAATTCTCTTATTCTTATATTCCAAAATAATAGACTTAATATTTAAGAATTTAATTACTTATTAGAAACAACCCATAAACTTTATTTGAAATTTTACCACGCTCTAATCTCTCTAATCCTTTGTTTACCCTTTGTTACAATCCTTCGTTACAATTAATTTATTCGAGTCAGAAATATTAAAGATGTTTATAATAAGTTTGTTTATCAGAAATCCTGCACTTAACAGAACAGAATTTTACATACACGTGAAAAATGTATTCCCTTTCGTGAAATAATATATTAAGCAGTTAATATCCAAATCGTAGCTAATAATTGAAACTCGAACGGATTTAAAAATTTAATGCTTTAACTAATGCTGCTATAATCTAAGTTATAATTTAAAATTAAAAAATATTCATTAATAAAGCTTCTTAATAAAATAGCTGTTCGTTCGTGAAATTAATTATTGAAGTAGTGTTTTTTAAACGCCTGGACTATTTCAAACGAAGCAGTATTTAGCGATATTTTCATTAGGGCAATTATTATTTTTTCTCTGATGAAATGTTTTAAAGCTTGCGATCGACTTCTGCTAGTGAAAGTGTTCTTTTAATTTCCTGTTTGACAAAGATTGATGGAAATTTAAGGGAACTTTAATTCGGCAACAGATGCTTATGATATTTTCTCACTGCGAATGAAATTTTTTGCCTTCGGCTAACCTTGGTTTTTTTTAATCATATTTCTGATGATTTTAAGACTGCTTACATTCATTCGTATGTAAGCAATATTTCGAATAGTAAATGCTTTTACTGCAGTGTTCAAATCATTTAACCCTGGAATGGAAATGTCACTGATCTGATGTTTCAGTGGAAATGCATTGCAGTCTGACTCCTTTTCTAGGATTAATGCTTTTATTGCAATGTTCAAATCATTTAATCTTGGAGAGAAAATATCACTTGTCTGACCTTTCAGTGGAGCCGCGTTGTCAGTCTGACTCCTCGTCTGTAATTAGTGCATTTTTAATTTGTTCGTGTAATTTATGAACAAAAAAAAAAACTAGATAGAAACTAACTAGAAACAGACAGGCAACAGTTGCTAATGATATTTTCTCACTGTAAATGAATTTTTTTGCCCTCGTCTGTCCTTGGCTTTTATCAGGTTTCTGATGATTTTAAGATTCAGCTTACTTTCATGTATAAGTAAGTAATATTTCGAATAGTAAATGTTTTTACTGCAATGTTCAAATCATTTAATCTTGGAATGAAAATATCACTTGTCTGACCTTTCAATGAAAACGCGTTTTCAGTCTGACTCCTCGTTGGGAATTAACTCAATTTTAATTTGTTCGTGTATTTTATGATAACAAAAATAGCTAGAAATAGACAGGCAACAGATGCTGATGATACTTCTTTCACTTCAAATGAAATTTCCCCTCTCGTCTGTACTTGCTTTTTTTCATATTTCTGGTGATTTTAAAACTCTGCTTACATTCAAGTGTATGTAAGCAATATTTCAGATAGCAAATGTCTTTATTGTAATGTTCAAATCATTTAATTCTTTAATGGAATTATCACCTTTCTAGTTTAAACGTATTGTCAGTCTGACTCCTTCTCTACTATTGATACATTTTAATTTGTTCATATATTTTATGAGCAAAAAAGTACTTATAAATAAAAAGGTCACAGTTGCTTATGATATTTTCTCACTATAAATATTAAAAAATTGTCCTCGTCTGTCCTTGGTTTTTATATTTCTGATGATTTTAAGATTGCTTACATTCATGTACATGTAAGTAATATTTCAAATAGCAAATGCTTTTATTGAAATATTCGAATCGCTTAACCCTGGAATAGAAATATCACTGGCCTGACCTTTCAGTTGAAATGTGTTGTCAGTCTGATTCCTCTTCTAGGATTCATACATTTTGAATTTTCTCACATAGTTAATGAACACAAAAATAATTAGAAATAGACTGTTAACAGATGCTTCAGGTGTTTTCTCATTGCAAATGAAATTTTTTGTCCTCCTCTGTCCTTGACTTTTATCATATTTCTGATGATTTTAAGACTCTGCTTACATTCATGCATATATAAGCAATATTTCGAATAGTAAATATTTTTATTGCAAAGTTCAAATCCTTTAATCTTGGAATGAAAATATCACTTGTCTGACCTTTCAGTGGAAGCGCGTGGTAAGTCTGATTCCTCGTCTAGAATAAACACATTTTGAGTTTATTTGTATATTTTATGACATCAAAAATAGTTAAAAATAGACAGAAAACCTATTTCATTTATTACAATACATTCCTTTCAAAAGTTAAGAAACAATCAGTTTTCCCAATTTTATTTAGAAAAAAAATGTAATTTTTATCATAAACTTCATTACAGTTACCTAATGAAATATTACAAAATGAAGACGCCAAAAAACTCACATTTTTAAATTCCATAATTGATCATGAGCTCGCATTTTTCACAAACTAACTATGGGAAAGCAAATCTTCAATGATATATTACACTATTATTACTTCAAAAGTGCAGGAAAAAAAATGTAGATATAAACACATTTTTAGACTTTATCACATAAAATATCGAGAATTAAATTTAAATTGCTTACAAAGAGAGGGAAATACAGAATGTATTGACACATTTTAGAACGATTTCATTAAGTTTTTTTAAAGCAGATGTTTTGGAATAAAACTTTATAATAATAGTTTATTATTTGAAATGATGAATATCGTCTGCTGTTTTTGAATTAATTCTACTTTCAAAATGTCGCATGTAAATAAGCTATGGATTGGAGGTCATGTTTTTTGTTCACTGGAAATAAATATTCATATTCCATAATTTTAAAAGTTGTGAAAAGGACGGAAGTGAGATTTCTAATTTTGAAATAAGCAATAAATAATATTATTAATCGAAAAGTGAAAAGTCATCAATCACTGCTTTGACATAGAAATTAAAACCCATATTTATAAAGTGAGTTCATTGGTAACACAGGAAAATTCCTCGGTGCTGAAATCAGTTGCAAAGTCTTCAGATGCATTTATAGTAATAGCAAATAAAATAATAAATTAAGATCTACAACTTAAAAATCTTAAAAAACATAATGTTCACCTAAACGATTGCAACAAAAATAGGAATATTTATCATTGATAATAAATCGAAAACTGTGCAAAGCTGGTTCGGATAATGTAACATAAATTTTAATATAGTGTTTATGATTGTCTCCTATAAATAATCCTACAATTAAGAATATTCTCTTAGAAATTAAAAATAACAATAAAAAATGTTAAAATCAACACCACGTGCCACCAAAAGAAATTTTTGCGTTCGATATTTACAGAAGAAATGCCATTTCTCTATCCTAATAACTTTCAAAGTTTGAAACTACATTAAGACAGGTTGCAAGTTATATTTCAAAAGTATCAGTTAATTACTTTTGAAACTGAAAACTAATACAGGTATTGCATATGTATCATTTCAATATTTTCTTGAAAAATATCCTGATGTTTCACTCATGAACTATTATGCATCTGACTGTTTAAAAGGAGCTCTTTCTAAGATCAAATCTACCACGTGAACTCTAAAAAGTAATAGAAGAACAAGGGAAATCAATATTCCTTGAAATTTTATGAATTTTTATAACTTTATTGAGATTACGAGGCAGGAAACTGTATCAGATTTCATATTTCAAAAATAGTCTTTATACGTTAAACATTAATTTAACTGGCAGAAATACTTTTAAAAAGCATTAATATCCTCTTTAGAGAACTAAAAAATCTCACCAATATTCTTTTTCAATACAAAAGAACAAAAATAATAGGTAATTTGTGAATCCTACTACATTCAAAAAAAATTGGCAGATATAAGGCTCTTTTAAAATCCAGATTTATCTCATATATTGCACAATTTTGTAGTACTTTACTTGCAACAACATCTCATCGATGCATTTCCCTTTTTAGTTTTGTGAAATTTTACGACTTTATGGAAGTCATTAGGCAAACGTAAAGACCACATGAAAGGCTATCAGTTCAAATATTTAAAATAAAAGTCTTCATGCTTTTAACATTAATTTAATTACCCCGAAATCCTTCTAAAATGTATTAACACCCCCTGTAGAGAAGAAAAACTTCTCGTACATATTTTTTTCTTCACTACAGAAGGATAACAATAATAGATTACTTATGAATCTTACAACATTCAAGCAAAATTTTTTCAGATATGAGGCTCTTTAAAATCCAGATGTATCTCATATATTGCACAATTTTGTAGTACTCTATAAGAAACAATATCGCATCGATACACTTTTTATCCAATTTTGTGAAATTTTAAGATTTTATGACAGTCATGAGACAAACTTGAACACCAGATGAAAGCTTATAACTAGAACATTTAAAATAAAAGTCTTTATGCTTTAAACATCAATTTAACTGCCCAGAAATCCTTCTAGAAGGTATTAACACCCCCTGTAGCGAAGAAAAACTTCTCGTCTATATTTTTTCTTCACTACAGAAGGACAACAATAATAGGTTACTTTTGAATCCTACAACATTCAAACTAAATTTCTCAGATATAAGGTCCTTTAAAATCTATATATAGCCAATATATTGCGCAATTTTATAATACTTTGCAGACAACAACATCCCATCGATGCACTTCCCTTTCCAATTTTCAATTTAAACTGCTCCCTGGCCGTTATGGAATATGATCTCTTTCGAAAAATGTTAATATCTTTCGCTGCCAAAGAAATAATAAAAAAGAAACATTTACCACGAACTCATAAAACGTCATTATTCAGATGATAGAGACCGAAAGAGAGAGAGAAGAAGAAGAAAAAGATGTAAACGATATTGATTTCGAACTTTTCGTCGAGGATTACTCCGGTTTCTAATTTTTATCGTCATTGAACTTACGTATTGGCGACGCAGGAAAAAACGCCAGCCGTAGTGAAATGAATTCTTTGTCCAACCGACTGGCTTGTCAAGAGTTTGGTACATAGAAGCCACAACAGAAACCGGATATTAATCCCGAAATACGAAGTAGGGAAGAGGTAAGCGTTTTTACATTTGTGAAGAGGGGAAGACTAAGAAATACGAAGCTGTGATGTAGGCAGGCATGTTGGCTTCAATGAGGGAGGGGAGATTATTTTTTTCTTTGTGTACGAGAGCGTGCTTTTTATTTGCCTTACTCTTAACTATTTGGAATATGTTTTTTATTATATCCGTCCGTGGAAGCCAGTGGATGCTTTGCCGTAACGACATTTGCATAAGAAAGATTAGGTACTGTTTGGATATGTAAACTCATTACCTGTGAGAGAATTACCTGCTAATGTAAGCATGAATAATAGGAATGCTGGGTTTTTAAATATTTGTTTGTTTAAAGATACGTCTGAATTTAAAGGATATTTATACAGGTTTAGAATGATGATATTAATGATTTTTACCAACAGCTTAAAATCTCGAATTTTTAAGCTCCTTTGTAAAAGTCAGTTTTTCTATTATTTTATAAGTATTTGCTAATTTAAAAGTGCACAGAATAGTAAAAAATGTTTATGCAGTCTATACTCGGATATTAGAATATTTAACTTTAAAAGTCTATCACAGGAAATGAAAGAACTGAGGGAATTTATCAACGATATTATTTTAAGCCAAACAATTGAAATATGAGTATCATATACAAATAAAAACTTCTGTTAAATATATTGAGAATAGTGTATATTTGATTTACACTGTTAAATATTTAAATGTCTTAAATGCATTATTGTATTATACATTAAATATTTAAATATCATCAAGATAATGAATTTATATTAATATAGAATAAAACAACTTATCTTTAGAATGTTTTTGTTACAATAACAGGATGACATATTTAATAGTATATTAATACTATGGTTATTAAAGTTTAAAAAATGTTATTTCACCAATTATGGGCCTGGTTGATTTGGTTTAAAATTTAATAATCTAACATTTAAGGTCACTAGACATTAATAATTAGCCGTTATAGTTTTTCTGAATGAACTTAAAAAATTCATTGGAAATGTAAAAAGATACCATTTTAGGACACTAGACATTAATAATTAGTCATTGGAGCTTTTCTGAAGTGACATTAAAAATTCTTTGGAAATACGATAGACGACCATTTAAGGACACTAGACATAAATAATTAGTCTGAATTAATAATTTTCTGAAAGAACGCTAAAAAATTCATTGGAAATAATATAAGCTATTATTTAAGATTACCAGACATTAATAATTACCCATTATAGTTTTTTCTGAAAGAACACTAAAAAATTCATTGGAAATAATATAAGCTATTATTTAAGATTACCAAACATTAATAATTACCCATTATAGCTTTTTCTGAAAGGACGCTAAAACAATTCATTGGAAATAATATAAGCTATTATTTAAAGACATTAGATATTAATAACTAGCCGCCTTTGGCGACCAGCTAGTTCGCCATGAGTAATGCGTTCTAAAATTTTCAATTAAGTCACATATTCATTAGCCTTGAAGTAATTCTGGGTATTGATTGGCCTGAAATTAAAAATGTTTTTTTCCGCGATGTTGCCAAAATATTAAATATCTTTTTTTAAAGAAAGCGAAAAAGAAAACAAAAATATTGAATAAATGATTTAGATGTTGCAAACGATTATATAAACCTTGGCTTTGCATTTATATTTTTAGAAACCATCTCATTTTATAATGGAAAAAAAATATTGGATTAATGATACAGATATTGCAAACGATTATAGAAATATGCCATTAAGTCGGGATTTCAATGCATATCCTATCTAAATTCAATCATGTTTACCATAAATAAAGAAGATTTGTTGAATAAATGATTTAGATATTGCAAACGATTATAGAAACCTCTGCTTTGCATTTATTTTTTTAGAAAATATCACATTTTATGTTTCCTTTATTTTATCCAGTCACGTGCTAAAAGTTGCATTTCTTTAGACTTGATTTATGATAATAGTTTTTTTTATTTGAACTTCCGTCATTGTTTTCTTTTATTTTATCCAGTCACGTGCCCAAAAAAAACATGGTTAAAATATTTCTTTAAAAATTCGTTAAAAATAGAGGCCTAAGTTATACATTAAAACACTGAAACCATTAGAAAGTTAATTTTTTTATCTTTAAATTGATGTAAAAATCATGTTTGTGCAATAATATGTTTCGAAGTTATAGCGGAAAAACGTCGAAATTTCGCTTAAATTTTAATTAATTCAAATTCTAATTAAATATTCGAAAAAAGGGCTCCGAGGTGCACATTCCCGACCTCCAAGATATACATGTACCAAATTTGGTAGCTGTAGGTCCAACTGTCTAGCCTGTAGAGCGCCAACACACACACACACACACACACTGAAAGGACGCTAAAACAATTCATTGGAAATAATATAAGCTATTATTTAAAGACATTAGATATTAATAATTACCCATTATAGCTTTTACCCAATGCGCATTTAAAAATTCAATGGTAATACAATAAACATCCATATAAGGATGCTAAATATTAACAATTAGCCAAGATAGGTATCTTGAACGAACATTAAAAAATACTATGGAAATACAATAAGCTAATATTTCAAAACACAATACTATCACCATTAATAATACGGTTTTCATGAAAAATTATGAATGTTATTACCTTGTTCTTTGTTTTGGGAAATTTTACAATATTATCATTATAATTATAAAATTGTGCGTATCAAATATTACCTTTTGCTTCGTTTCTCAATCTTGATTTCAGCTTTCAAAACGGCTTAGATAGTAAATAATATTAGAAAAGTAATTAACAGCTAATCCTTCTTTACGGGACATGACGACTAGTCATTCAAGCTTTTTATACGCAGTTACTTTAAACTCAGTCAACATTTGAAGATTTCCTTTTAGTTAGTCCATTTTCGATCACTTTACATATTAAACATTAGAACTTTTTTATTCTTTTTCTTCCAACGATTGTCCCTGAACAAAGGCTTCAAAAATTTTTAAAAAAAATGTTTTTTTTTATTTTAAATTAACCAGTGGAAATAGTATCACCAAAACATTCTCGCATACTCTCTTATAAACTTACCATGCCAAAGAAGCTTTACATGGCACAACAGTTACGATGTATTGACCTTTGGCGGGAATTCGGCATTTGTATTGAATCTATTCCGATATCCTTGGCGAGTGTTTTCGCGATTAATCCTTCGCAAGCGTTAAGAGTATCCAAAATTCGAATCTATACTTTAGACGCGTTTTTCTCAACCTATATAAACGAAAATTCGACAAAGAACTACACTTGCAGTCATAAAATAACTCACCAAATTTATTTAAGTCATTGCTTTTTGGAATTTTGGCGTTTGCATGCTTCTGAAAGCACATATCGTCAAACAATCAATTCATAGTTGAGTCTAGCTCAAACATTTATAGAATCTGCGTACTAAATTTTATTTATCGGGATTTCTTCGTTTTTTAATTATCGTGGTAACTTATATTAAAACACCAGACAGACGTACTTCTTCTGAAAATATTTTACTCAAAATTTGGAAAACAGATGAAAATTTTAAGTAAAGTCCATGCACAAATTTTCATCCGTCTAGCTCAAAGCGCTTTTGAGTTATATATGTCACAGACAGACGGGCTTTCCCAAAAATGTATTTTTCAAGCTCAGGAAAGTCTAAAATATGGAGATTTGTCAAAATCTCGAACTCGAATTTTTTGCCATTCCACTGTACTATGTACACGAGAAAATAAAAAAAAATGAAACATTCTTTACTTCTATGTGGAGAAAAAATAAAAAGATTTTTATAATCTATCTATTTTAACAATAGCTTTGAAGTAATATAGTTTTAAATATAATTCCACACAAATAGATTTAATATGAATTCCAACTTGCAAAATTTTCGATTTAATATTCTAAAAATTATCAAAAAGCTTCTAATTCAAGCAAAATGTAATCACAATAAGTAAAAATTTTGGTATTTCATTTTGAATTAAAAAGTTAGACATTGTATGCTTTTATCTGGAAAAAAATTTGAAATCCAATTTGGTTTTGTGGTAAGACAAATCAAATTTGTTCAACAAGAACACCGAGTTTCGAACAAAACTTCTGCTTCAAAAGTGAAGTCTTGAAAGCACCTGCGCAATTTTTTAGCGCAATTCGAACAAAAACATATGTCTTGAAATTAAATCAAGTTAGGAAAAAGTTATATCTAGATTTGGAGAGAATTTTTTCCTCTGACGATATGCTTTATCAAAGTAAAAATTTAACCTAAATGAAAGAACAGTTGCTTTACTTGCGCAAAATTGTACTAATCATTTTAAGAACTTCCATTTATCGTTTGTTCTTTCAAAAAACAGCAAAAGATCTGTCTCTAATAAATGTTTACTGAATTTAAATTCAAACAAAACTTGGAGGCTTTGACACTGTTTTTGACATTCTAAAGAATAAATAAATAAAATGAAAACTATAAATAAAAAATGATTCATTATTAAAGCATTTTCAAACACAAAGGACAATGGAAGATGTTAAGCAGCATAAATAAAACATTTTCTGTTTGCTTTTTCTATTTTTATGTAGTTTTAAGTAACTTCTCGTGTTTCGGGATTTTATAGTTGTTTTATTATCGAATATTTCTCTCATCAGCCAGAGTTTCGAAATTTGCTTCATTTTTGTGTTTTTAGTAATAACGATTTTAGTGATTTGAAAATTTAACTATCAGTTAATATACTAATTTAATTCCATACATGTGATTTCTCTGGTAGTAAATATGAGAAAAAAAATTCAAAATCCCATAGTATTCATAATAATAAATTAAAAATAAAAACAAGGAAGTAAAAATCATTAAAATAAAAATTTTCAACTTTCTTTCTTCGGAATAATTATACATTTAAAAAAAGATTTTATTCAATCTATTTCTAAGCTGCTTATATATACTGATCTCGTTAGAGAGGCGCATTCTTTGTCTACTAAAAGTTTGAAAAGAAAATTCTTCAGAAAGTAATTTTTTAACAAATCTAATTAATCTTTTTACATTATGATTTATTTTTAATCTTTTTATATTATGAGTTACTTTTAATCTTTTTACATTATAAGTTATTTACTGTTAAGTAAAAGCCTAGAGAACCCGGATATTTCATTCAAATCCAGAGCCCTTTTCAATCCGGGGCGAAAATTCGAAGCTCGAAACTGTAATTACTATTTTTTTTTTTTTTTTGTATTGGGAACTATTTACTTCTAAGTAAAAATCCGGACAATCCGAGATATTTTATTCAAATAAGGAATCGTTTTTAAGATTCAAGATAAAGATTCAAAATTGTAAAGGGTGTCTCAAGATGTTAATATTCCACCAATCGTGCAGTAAAATAATGGTAACCTTATTTATTAAAAAAAAAAAAAAAAAAAAAAAAAAAAACATTTGACAACCGATAGTTTAGGTTTAGTAAAAATGGAACGTTACACGATAGAACAAGGTGTTTTCATTGTTGAACAATAATTAAAAATAAATGAAAGTCTGTCACACAAATAAAGGTTAAAAAATTGAGAATTTTTGACATAGAATTTTTATGACCATATAGTGCGATTTAACACCATTTCATTTCTTTTTACAGGTTTATTTGAAGTCAAAGGTCTATGCCACGAAGCAAGCGTGCATTGAATGAGGAAATTCCACGGTGCATTAACAAAATTCCGCCGCATTTATGCAAAATGGAAATGGAAAGTTTCGACAAAAGAGGGTGTATGTGCCAGCAAAGCCGTGGTGGCCATTTGACCTCTGAGTTATTCCTTACATACTTTAACCTGTGTACTTTAGGATTCAATAAAAATATAACAACTTAAAGGAGAAAAAACTTGTTTTTTATTTGATTCAAATCTCGCGTTAACACATTGCTCTATCGTGTAACGCTCCATTTTTACTAACTCTAAACTATCGGTTGCCAAATGGTTTTTTAACACGTTCACTGCCACTACCCTCACCTGATATCAGGACCATCTATCTAATTAGATGACCCGTTCTTTGCTATCTTTTAACTATAGTAGAAAAGGTATCGTCTAATATCATAGATACTTTGGTCCTAGAAAAGAACGCAATCTACGACTTATCTCGTAGTTGGCAGTTAACGGGTTAATAGGGTATCCAATGCTTTGCTACACGAATGGTAGCAAATTCTAATCTTGCGTTAATTTTGGAACACTCTTTACTAACTAATCTGAGATACTTGACCATTTCATCTCTCGAGACGAATTTGGTAATTTTAAATCATAGTCAGCTGACAAGGATTACTCCTAATACGTCTTCTAATTCTCCAAACTGTTATACCATACCAGCAAAAGAGTGTTTTACCCTCTTTTTAACTCATTCGCATCATTAGCGTATATATACGCTCAATTTTCCTTGTCACTATCACTGGAGTGTATATATACAATGCATCATATGATATGATATATTCTATATTCATATTATATACTACATACCTATATGCATTCCACATTTCAAATATTACCACACTGAAGAAAATTACTAACAAATAATGCTCAAAAAAATTTCTACTTTTATGCAATTTTACCCCTAAATTTGAAATTAAAAATTTTCCGTGATATGGGCCTTTTTTTCCTATTTTCATATGATGCAAATGGGTTAATGTATGTTAAACCCACCTTCATGGCTGTCTTAGATGGAATCTATCTTAATCCACTACCTTCCGATTTCAAAACAGTTTCTGCCATTCGGAATCAGAGGCCTAAATGACTGAACTAAGAATCTAAGGAGAAATTAAAATAATTTAAGTCATCACTTTTGACAAAGATGGGTGGTTGAGCTGAACACACATAATCAGAGTTCCAAAATTACCGATACATGATAGCATGCTTATTTTGATCCAGCCTAAAAAAATATATTTTTTAGGAATTTATTTATGAGAATATTAATGATTTTTTTTTTCAAAAAGGAATTATTATTGATATCTTGTTTGCCTCTTTCATTGAGCCATTCACAGATACATTGATGAATACGTTGCTAATTTTAATTTCTTTCTTGCCCTTTGAATTTTTTAACTACTATAATGCTAAAATATTATACAGCTTGAATTAATTTTTGATGGTATGCATATTAACTATCAGGAATGGTCTTCCCAAACTTTCTCTTATACTCTCTACTAAAAAATACAATAGCATCAAAACAGTGAATTTTGAACGCGTTTCATCTGATATCGTTGCTGAACTGCAAATGTTGTCACAAAATTGCGTACCAACTTTCATATATTTAGGATATTGCAATTTTGATCGCTCTCATTTATATGGTTGGTAAAGTACTGATTCGACAGACGGCCAACTCTTTAACAGATGTGATTCGAAATTTCATTGGTATCCATACTGAAAAACATGTCTAAAACACGTATTCAATTTTATTAGAAAGTGTACGAGAAATTTTTGTATTTTTATGGTATGTAATTCTAATAGACAATTTCACTTGAGAACAGTTATTAATCAATCAAAAATGTCTCGATGTTTGCAGAAATTTGAAAATAACGTTAGCGAATTGCACCGTCTATTTTGAAGTTTCATTGTACACATGTTACATTCATACTGCTGTATATGTTTTTTTAATAAAATAAATTGTCTTTTTGTGGAAATTATGGATTTTCAAATTATTAAAATATAATTTTAATATCATTGTTATTAATTCATCCATTATTGTTACCTTCTGTTTATTATTAACTACGTATTTATTTATTAAATCTGTTTCAAAAGTAAAATTAGCCTTTTCTTAATTGAAAATCGTCGTTATTTTTCTATTCTCATTTATTATCCAGGTTTTCTGGGTTTGAGTTTCTATTACGATGTTGTCAGCAATGAGTTAACCAAGTTTCATTGTATTAAAATACTTTTGCTGGACATAATTCCTATCCGAGAAAGCATGCAATGAGTTAACCAGGTTTCATTGAATTACAATACTTTTTCTGGACATAATTCCTATAAGAAAAAGTATGTAATGAGTTGACTAAGTTACAATATTTTTTTCTGTACATAATTCGTATCAGAGAAGGTATACAACGAGTTAGGCAAGCTACTATATTTTTTCTGTGCATAATTCGCAACGAGTTAGCCAAATTCCATCGTTTTGCAATATTTTTTTCTATGCATTCTTCGATTCAGAAAAAGTGTACAATGAGTTAGGCAAGTTGCAATGTTTTTTCTGTGCATAATTCTTATCAGAGAAAGTATATAAGGAGTTAGCCAAGTTAAATTGTATTATATTTTTTCTGTGCATAATTCGTATCAGAGAGAATGCACAATGAGTAAGGTACAAAAAATATTTCTGTACATATCTTGCATCATATAAAGTGTACAATGAGTTAGCCAGGTTACAATATTTTTTCTGTGAAAATTCGTATTAGAGAAAGTGCACAATGAGTTAACCAAGTTACAAAAAATAATTATGTGTATAATTCTTATCAGCGAAAGTATATAAGGAGTTATCCACGTACCATTGTATTACAATATTTTTTCTATGCATATTTTATACCATACAAAGTATATAAGGAGTTAGCCAAGTTCCATTGAATTACAATATTTTTTCTGAGCATACTTCGTAACAGAGAAGCCAAGTTGCATTTATAACAATACTTTTTCTCTATACATAATTCGTATCTGTGAAAGCATACAATGTGTTAGCCAAGTCCCATACCATTACAAGAATTTTCTTCGGTGCATAATTAGTATTAGAGAAAGTATATGAATTAATCAAGTTCCATTACATTATTTTTTTCTCTATGCATAATTCGTATCTGAGAAAAGATACAATTTGTTAACCAGGCTCCCTAGCATTACAAGATTTTTTTCCTGAAGACTCGTATTAGAGAAATGATACGAGTTAGTCAAGTTCCATTGTATTACAATATCTTTTCTCTATGCATAATTTGTATCTGAGAAAGCATACAATGTGTTAACCAAATTCCAGGTATTGCAAGATTTTTTTTCTTTGCATAATTCGTATTAGAGAAATTATACGAGTTAGTCAAGTTCCATTGTATTACAATATCTTTTCTCTATGCATAATTCGTATCTGAGAAAGCATACAATGTGTTAACCAAATTCCAGGCATTGCAAGATTTTTTTTTCTTTGCATAATTCGTATTAGAAAAATTATACAAGTTAGCCAAGCTCTATAGTATAATAATATTTTTTCTCTACGCGTAATTTGTATCTGAGAAAGCATACAATGTGTTAACCAAATTCCATAGCAATACAAGATTTTTTTCTGAAAACTCGTATTAGAGAAATTATACGATTTAGCCAAGTTCCATTGTTTTTCAATGGGTTTTTTTTCTCTGAGTAATTTGTATCACGGAAAGTAATGCATCCATCAAAAAAAATTTAAACGCATTTTTACTTTTATTGGTGTTCTAAAAATTAATTTTTTTAATTGGATTATTGTCTCTTTTTTTTTCCTTGTTCTTGAATAGACTTCTGAAGTCGATTTTTCTCAAATTCATTAACAGGTGACGCCATCGATATGAAAATGAAATTCACTTAACTAATTAATAAACGACTCACTTTGTTCTGACATTATTAAAATAACGCATTGTCATCGGTAATAAACAAGTATATAAAATTACAAAACCCCAGCATATCAAGAAGGGAGTGACATATCAATGAGAAAATTCCATCTTTATAAGCACGAAGTAAATCATTTTAATGTAAATGATAACAAATCAAATAAAAATGGCAAACACTCTTACACGTTAAGTGTAAAATATTTGGATTCAAGTTATTAATTGGATGCATCACTGATCACTGATTTGCATTCCGGTTTTTCCCCGATTAAATCGTTCGGAACATCTGAAGTTTTCTGCTCTGCGCTGTGTTTGTTTAAGGTGAGTGTTTGGAACGAGAATTCAAATATTATCTTACCCATAACGAATTAAGAATCTCGGTAATATATAAAGTTTATTTTGCCTCAGCAATTAAATAATGGTAATATTATTTCTGTGATCAGACCAAAGATTGAAATTATTTTTCGAAATTTGTCTACTGTTTGTTTAAGAAACCTGTGCCTGTGTGTTTTGGAGAATTTCATTCGGCAAAGACATGGTAAGCTCTGACTAAGAACGACGCTTATCCAGGATTCTTAGTTAAACGCGTTTTTATTTCATTTATTCCATTGTTATATTAATTTCCAGTTTCTTTTTTAATCATGCTAATGTGTTTTAATTCGAAATTTACGCAATGCTTCAATATGTTTTTTAGAAATAAAAAATAATAAATAAACAGCTTTTCTATCAACTTTTATCTCATCCCTATTTTGATGAAATCAAAGATGAATGGCGCATGCGCAAAAGCCCGGAGGATTTCTGTATCTGTAAACAGACAATATATTATACTATATTAGGAGCGTTAATGCCGCCTAAAAAAATATTATTAAGTGCAATCAATCAATAATTTAGCAATGTTTTATTGAAATGGGATGAACTGTATAACAGTATATAAAATACGAAAAAACAATTATTCATTTTTATATATTAGACTTGTGTATTCTTTTAGAATTGTTAAACTTGGTATTCTTTCAGAATGGTAAAGAAAATAGAATGGTAATGCAATAAATGAACTATTTATTGTATCTCGTGATTCGTTTAATATTCATTCAGAGTTCTCAAATTTAATTTTAGAAAATATGGTTAAAATATTTTCTTTTAAAATTGGTTATCGTTCAGAATTCTCAAAT
>JAPMOQ010028746.1:188577-202494 GCA_026543055.1 Argiope trifasciata | reverse complement strand
TCAAATTTAATTTTAGAAAATGTGATTAAAATATTTTCTTTTAAAATGAATTATCCTTCAGAATTCTCAAATTTAATTTTAAAAAATGTGATTAAAATATTTTCTTTTAAAATTGATTAAACAGAGAAAATATATTTATACTATAAAATCCTTCATATAGTTGAAAGGATAAATTTTAAAAATTAGGATTGTGCAAATTTATTTGTGCTCCAATATTTTTAGTAGTTACTGAGAAAAACACTAAAATTTAACTAAAATTTAAAACCCCCAGAGTTGGTCTCCCAAAAACTTTCTCGAATAGTCTGTAATAAAGCTGTTATCTCTGAGAATGACTTACATGACATTTATATACTATAGCTACAAAATATTAACCTTTAACTTGGATTTAGCATTTCTACAAAATCTATAATCTCCTCGGCGAGTTATTTGGAGATTAATTCTTGGTAAATAAATGCGGTTGAGATTCGAATTTTTTTTTTTTTAATTTTAGATAATTGTACTATCCCTATAACCATCCCGTAAATGTAAACAATAAATTGACCAAATTTCATCGCAATCGGATAAATGGTTTAGGAAGGCATAAGAAATATACAAACAAACATTCATTTTTATTTATATAGATTATTTGTGTATATGTGTACGGCAAATAGAATATATAACAAAAGCAAATATTTTGCAATGAACTTAATTCAATGCAACTATTTTCAACACAAATGTCATCTGTTTTAAAAAAAATCTATTCCTTAAACACAGTTTTCGAATGATTTGAATCCAACATCATTTGAGGAATTTCATTTCTAAAAAGAGCCATAAATTTAACTTTTTAAAAAGTAATAAAATTATCAATGCATGATGAATCTTCGTTCACTTATTCCCCTGAATTTCTTGGGTCCAAATTCCAAACCTACTCCACTTTTGAAATCCAATTCCATTAAAAATCCACCATGTACAAAAATCTGATGTGAGCCAAACATCTCCCAGCCTGTGTGATGCCGAAGTTTGTGAAAGTGTTGTCAGCTTAGATGTTGTCATCCAACTAAATCTCAAAATTGCGAGATTCATCCCAATATAGCCCTAATGTTGCTTCCAAATGGAACATTAAAATAACCTATAACTAAGTTGTTTCTGTTTAAAAACGTATTCTAAAACAAAAAAAAAATTGATTACCGCCATAAGAAATTAAGAGTCAATTATGTGTTTGGAAATTACAAATCATTTTTTTTTCTCTTTCAGTTTTTCCATAAACTCTTGAAGGCCAGTAAAAGTAATTTTTGTTCTTAGAACAAATGGTAGTTGTAACCGACATTTGCTTTACTAATTCAAAAATTGTTCCTGCAAATAAAAGATGACTACAAACATTGGGAACTTTATTATGAATTAGTTATAGTCACAGTAATGTCAAAACAAAAGTTTCCTCTAATTCATTTGAAAATAATTGTAATAAAGTTGTAATAATAAATCGTAAATAGTGGTTGCAATAATTAATAAATAGTTATAATAATAAATAACAAAATAAAAACTCAAAACTGAAGTCAAAACAAAAATTTCCTCTAATTCATTTGAAAATAATTTTAATGATAAATCGTAAATAGTAACTGTAATAATAAATAAATAAATGTAATAATAAATCGTTGGTCTAAACAGAATTATATGTAAAAATATGATCGTATGAAAGAAACTGGTGTATGAAAAAAATATAAAAAGCTTTGCAGCTATAACCAGTTGATTACAACACTAATGTTTTAACTTTTTCAAGACATGACGCATTAAAAACTCAACTTAAAAACCATACATCATAATTTACCCCATGTTTTATTGAGGGGTTAACAATCAAAAACATTAATAATAAAATTTAATTTTTATTTATTAATCAAAACATACAGAACGTTTATATCCATCATTTACAGGCTTATTACCAAACGTTGGACAACCATAAATGCTGTCTGCGGCAGTGGATAAAGAAAAACAAACGTTTCCTTTTAAATATAAATAAAATGCACTTAGTTCAATTTGTATAAATAAATACAGTAGGCAGATGTTTTTCAATCAGAAATTATATTTATTTATTTTTAGCAAACACAGGAACTTTTTAAAAACTTGTTATTTAATATTACAATAACATTGCCATTTCAGAGAACAAAACCGATTTTTTTTCTGAGCTAAAAGAACCTCGAAATGGAACACGCTTAATAAATCGGTACCCAATAAAATTAAAAAGGCATATCTCGATTTTTAGTTGAAAATGTTCCATTCAAATCAGACTCAATTATCTTCAAGAACAACAGAAATGAGACTGATTTATCGAGAATTCACTTTCTATATTTGTTCTGGACTGAAAGTGATGGAAATTAATTATTCTGAATTTTTACATGAAAAGATCTGACGTCAGACAGTACAGAATTAATCAATGAATTTCAAAAGCTGAGCGTTCATTTCAGCATTCGTTTGAATGAGAAATCAATTGAATAAAAAAGGAATTTCTGCATTTCTTTTTCCGTACAGTCAGAAAGTCTTCTGTCAAATGTCTATCAATAACACTTTGTATGGAAGGAAGGAATGATCTGCAATATCTAATTTGAAAGGAGTCTTAAAAACTCATTCCCTTTTTTTCACATTATATTTCTAATTCAATAATTTGTACGTGCCTACACACAAATTTTGGTGCATTTACTGGGTCAAATCTTTCTTTTTTTATATATTAAAGCTAAGAAAGATATAATTTCAACTTCAGATGATATTTTTATACTTATGTTATAGTTAGGACGATTAATCGGTTATTTTTCAAAATAACTGGTAAAAGTGTTTAATCAATTTATCACACTAACCAACTATTATTGATAATAACCGTGATTGTTATTAATAATAAATGATATTATTGTTACAATTAATGTAATTAATTGTTATTTTTAAAACAACCGATAAAAGTGACAAATAAATTTATCACGTCAACCGATTATCATTCATACTAACAGCGATTGTTATAAATAATAAACGATTATTAACAATTTTATTAATAATAATATAAATATAATTATTACAATTAATGTAATTAATCGACTATTTTTAAAAACAACCAATAAAAGTTACTAATCGGTTTATCACATTAATCAATTATTATTAATGCTGGCCACAATTTTTATTAATAATAAATGATTATTAAAAATGATATTATGATAATAATAATGAAATAATATAATGATTAATATTAATTATATTATAATATAATTATTAATATTAATTAATATTAATGATAATTTTATAATTAATATTAATAATATTAGAAGGATAAATGATTAATAATAATAATATTATTATGAATTATTAATAATAATATTACATGATTTATCACATTGATCATAACATTGATACTATCTAATAACTTTCAAAAATGAGATAAATTAAATGATGGCCATTGTCTTCCATACAATTTTGAAAGCATATAATAAACTTTATAAAGAAAGTACAAACAAATATTATCAGAATTATTGTAATTATAAGTACATCATACACAAGTATATATTTTTATGTTTTGCATGCATCTTGAATGAATGATTTTTTAAAAATTGCCGTGTTTGTTTATAAGTAGTAGTACAGATTTAATCCATGAGGTATTTCTAAATTAATTATACGTTCTTGCTTAGACTACATTTTTACAAAGAATATTTTTTGAATAGGGTTTGGGTAATATCGTTAAATGACTGCATCTCAGATTTTTTTTAATCTTTTTTTTTTTTTTTTTTTTTGCATTCGTACTATTTGATTAGTATATTATTTAGTGTATAATAATAACAGTAAGGAGTAATTGATAACAATTAATTATTAATCACATGACTCGTAACATTTATATTACCTAATAAATTACAAGAATGAAATAAATTAAATAATGGTCACTGGTTCTCATACAGTTTTAAAAGAATATAATAAGCCTTATGCAGTGCAAACAAATATTGTCAGTATTATTATACATGTAAGTACATCACACAAATATTTATTTTTATGCATTTTGCATAGATATTTATATTATGATTTTTAAAAACATTATTGTGTTTATTTATATCAATATAGATTTAATCTATAAGTTATTTCTAAATTAACTCTGCACATATATTTTTTGAAATTCTTTAACTGGGATAGCGTGTAATGTGTGAATCCAAAGACGACATTTTATGCCACATATCAATTTCTCTTCTTCCCTTTTTTATCTTATATTGATACAAATACACGCATCATTTATGTAAAAATGCATAGAGTGCATTTTTGCATACAGTTTAGACTACATCACTAAATAGTTTTGTCTCAGTTTTTTTTTTTTTTATGTGTGTGTGTGTGTGTGTGTGTGTGTGTGTGTGCTTTGTACCATTGTATTAATTATCCTCATATGTGACGTCAAGATAATATGGAATCTAAACCGTCAACTAAATTTTATACAAGGCTAATTGTTTTTACGCCTTTATAAAGTAAGCGGTTAAATATCCTGTAATATCCACAGAGACCAAATTTCTTTTATTACAATTTATAAAAATAGTTTTATCAAAATAATTTAAGGATAATGCCTCAGAATTTTTTACTGGTTGTCCAAAAGAATCCTAAACAGACCACAAACAATAACAAAACTGACTTAATCAAATAAAGAGTATTTTTATCTCAAAGAAAGAATTATCCCAGAAAACAGATTATATTACCTAGAATCACAAACTGAAAGTGGAACAAATCAAAGTAAAAAAAAAACTCTATAAAGGTTCATCAAATCAAATTTTATTTAAAAAACAAAAGCTGAAGATGTAAAAAAAGGGTGAATGTAAAAAAAATGGTGAAGAGGAAAGTGATACGGTGTATAAAATGTCGTCCTTGGGTTAATTACATTGTACGCTATCCCAAATTAAGAATTTTTTTTAAAATTCTTTAATTGTGTTTTAAAAAAATATTCGTCGATTTCAGAAGCTTTTTTCTTTTATTAGAATCAATTATACAATTTTAATACACTTTTATTTATTTTGTACTACTTTTAAATATAATTCTCACGAATTAGAAACATAATTCAATGATAACTAAGCTAGAAAAAAATTCTACTACTTTTTTAAAAAAAATTATACGGTAAAAAAGTGCATAAAAAAGGTAGACTTTCCTTATAATTTTTTGATCCAGCTATACAAGAATTTCAATATATTTCTTTGTAAAATTAATAAGTTTTTGTTTCGTGATAAAAACAATGTGAGATCAAAACACACTTACTGATAGAAAAATACTCTATAAAAAGTGCTGTTGTTTTGAATATTTCTTCTACATATCAGCATAGTTCTTCTCCTTGGTTACATAAGAGCTGCAGAAATATTTTTCCATAAATATATTAGATAATTAAATCAGTTTAATCATTTAATGCTACTTAGGAAAGTTATCGAAAAGCTGAGCAATTAAAATTTACAAAAATTCTGAAAATTCCAAAACGAAAAATAGTAGTAATTTTCTTTAATAGATGGCACCATGGTATTATTGCAAATGGAATGTCTTGGGAAATTTCCGATTTCAGTTCGAGTTAATGCTGGAATACGGAATGATAAGCTTCCTAAATATTCGGGGCATGAAAGGGGAACAAAACGAATACTGATATGTGAGAATTAGAAAAAGAAAAAAAAAATCGAAATTTGAATCGAATTTGAGAATTAGAACAAAAGATTTTTTTTTTTTCGAATTTGAGAATTAGAAAAAAAATCTTTTGTTCTGATTTTAAAGGAAATGGGAATCCAATTTGGAGAACCAGTTTCTTAATTTGGATCAATAAAATAATTATATATATATATTCTGTATTAGAATGCATTTCTTAAATATTAATTATATTATCAATAAAAAAATTCTGTATTTTCATATTAAAAATGTTTTTTAATAATTGTATATCAAAGCCAATGGGACTGGTCTCCCAAAAAGTGTTTCATATACTCCCTAATAAAGATTTTACCTCCTTCCCCCCCATCCATGATAGCTATGGACCTTTTACTGAGCTATGAATACTTAAATTTTTATTTTCAAAGTCATGCACATGAGTGCTTTATGCTTTAGTAGTATAACAAAGAAAATTTAGAATGCACTTTGAAAGGCTTTTGGTTATGTCTTTATTTAGTTGTTTTGAACTTAAAATGCCACCCAGAACTGTAATTTTAAGATCAAGATCATATTCATATACCAATTTTCATTGATCTAAGATGTTTTACTTTTTAGTTATCGCTGTTATATGTATTTGAATTTAAAAAATCGAAAGGTGGACAACTTGGAAACGGATTAGATTTAAAATCTGATGTAGATTAGTATTTCAGATTAAAATATTATCTACCTATCTCTTCGAACTGTATAGTTAACAGCGTAATTATACAATTTAAGACTACACATAGATAACAGAACAGACCAATTTCCTGTAAAAGAATTCAATGCAAAATTTGACAGAAAACTATGAATTTTTTATAAAGACGACACCAAGCTTTGGGCATTGTGAATTACCATGTTTATAGATAAATCTAATTCCAAAAATATGTTTTTTTAGACCAAAATAAGCTTTGAAAAATACAGAAAAAGATCTTGAGTTCGAATTTTCTGACGATTATAATTACTCTCTTTGTACGCTTTGAATATAAAAAAGTAAAAATAACGGAAAGATTTGATTTTACATCTTCCTGTAAGAACGAAATTACTGCAGTTGGAAAATACAGTTTTATTTGGCAGTTTTAAAAAAAATTGCTTGATGTAAGAGTAAAGAATTTTAAAAAGTGCAAGTTATCATGCTTACATTCTTTTTAAATAAATCGCAATAAATTTTAATTTAAATAAATAATTTAATAATGAAAAATAAATTTAAATTATTGATTAAATGATAATAAATTAAATAATTACATAAGTAATTATAAATTAATTAATTAATTACTAAATAAATAATAATACTTAAATAAATAAATATTAAATTACATAATACAAATTAATAAATTAAAAATTAAATAGACATTAAATTAAATAACAATAATTAAAAAAATATTTTAATAATAAATAATTAAAATAAAAAATTTATATTTATACAAGTGCTTTTTGAAACATTTTAAGACTGAATTACATGTATTAGAAAACGTGAGTTATAAAGTTTCATTGTAGAATTGGATTTGGATTTGTATATTCATCATTTACATTAAGGTCATAATTTATGAGATGGAATGTCATGTTTATAGAGAAAAATAATCAGAATTCTAACATTTCAGGTATTAAATAATTAAGAGAAAGCAGCAAATCAAAAAAATAATTTTTGTTCATCCTTTACGGGATTTCTAAAATATGCAACAAGAATAATAATAACACTGCAAATATGCTTAGAAATAATTAAATAATTTTTTTAATCTAAAGATTCTTGACAAATTATATCTTTTAATTTACCAATAAGAATAACTTAGTTTTTCACACAAATTCACTTATACACCTCAAAAAATTTTCAAATTATTATTGTAATATGCAAAGCTGATTCTAACAAGGATTTTTAATTTCGAAATATTAATTTATATCAAAATAAATATATCCTTATTTCTAGTAACACAATAATTTCAAAGTTTTATCTTTTCCAATAACTTTATCTTCAAAAAAATTAGTTGCTATAAACTTGGAATCAAAAGAAAATACATTATTAATATAATATTACACCAGCTAGTACCCGGTGCGTTGCCGCCACCGAAAAAAATAACATTAAGTAAAATCAATCAATAATTTTGCAATGTTTTATCGAAATAAGAATGGTAAGACGATATATAAAATACGAGCAAACAAGTATTCATTTTTATTTATCAGATTTGTGTATTCTTTTAGAATTAAAAAACTTAGTGTTCTTTCAGAATGGTAATGAAAGAAACTATTTATTGCATCTCCTGACTCGTTTAATTCTTTGTATAAAATTCTCAAATTTAATTTTAGGAAATGTGATTAAAATATTTTCTTTTAAAATAGATTAAACATAGAAAACATATATAGTTGAAATGATAATTTTTGAAAATTAAAATTATTTGTACTGAAATATTTTTGGGAGTTACTGCGAAAAAAGCTAAAATTTAATTAAAATATAAAAACCTCAGGGTTGGTCTCCCCAAAACTTTCTAGCATAATCTGTAATAAAGTTGTTTGTTACCACCTAGAATGATTTCATGACATTCGCGTACTATAATTAAAATATTTTGTATTTAGCTAATTAAAATATTTTGTATTTTGTATTAAATGCTAAATACTCCAACTTGTATTTAGCATTTCTACAGAATCTATTGTCTCCTTGGCGAATTATTTGGGGGTTAAAGAAACTATTTATTGTATCGCATGACTCGTTTAATATTCGTTCAGAATTCTTAAATTTAATTTTAGGAAATGTGATTAAAATATTTTCTTTTAAAATAGATGAAACATAGAAAGCATATATAGTTGAGATGATAATTTTTGAAAATTAAGATGGTGCAAAATTATTTGTACTGCAATATTTTTAGTGGTTACTACGAAAAACGCCAAAATTTAATTAAAATATAAAAATTCCAGGGTTGGTCTCCCCAAAACTTTCTAGAATAATCTGTAATAAAGTTGTTTGTTACCTCTGAGAATGATTTCATGACATTTGACTATTATAGTTAAAAAATAAACCTCCAACTTGTATTTAGCATTTCTTCAGAATCTATTGTCTCCTTGGCGAATTATTTGGAGGTTAATCCTTGGTAAATAAATGCGGCTGAGATTCATTTTTTTTATTTTAGACTAGCCGTCTTTGGCGACAGCTGGTTCGCCATGAGTAATGCGTTCTAAAATTTTCAATTAAATCATATATTTTTTAGCCAAAATTTAAGAAATAGTTTAAATTAAAAGATTCAGTTATTAGTAGTTAAAGAGTCGGTAACTTTATTCGGAAAAACTTTTTGAGTTTAATGCTCTAATAATTTATCAATTATGCTTCCAAAATATTAAAAATGTTTTTTTCGGTGATATTGCCAAAATGTTAAATATGTTTTTTAAAGAAAGCGAAAAAGGGAAAAAATTATTGAATTAATGATACAGATATTGCAAACGATTATAGAAATATGCCATTAACTCGGGATTTCAACGCATATCCTGTCTAAATTCTATCAGGTTTACTGTAAATAAAGATAATTTATGGAATTAATGATATAAATATTGCAAACGATTTCTTGAATCCTTTGGCCTGCGTTTATTTTTATAGAAGATATCACATTTTATATTTATGTTATTTTATCCAGTCACGTGCTGAAAGTTGTATTTCTTTAGATTTGATTTACGATGATAGTTGTTGTTTTTTCATTTGAACTTCCGGCATTGTTTTATTTTATATTATCCAGTCACGTGCTACAAAAACATGGTTAAAATATTTCTTTAAAAATTCGTTAAAAAAAGAAGCTTGAGCTATACATTAAAACACTGATACCATTAGAAAGCTAATTTTTTTTTATCTTTAAATTGATGTTAAAATCATATTTGTCCGATAATAATTTCGGAAGTTATAGCGGAAAAACGTCGAAATTTCGCTTAAATTTTAATTAATTCAAATTCTAATTAAAAATTCAAAAAAAGGGCTCCGAGGTGCACATTCCCGACCTCCAAGGTATACATGTACCAAATTTGGTAGCTGTAGGTCCAACGGTCTGGCCTGTAGAGCGCCAACACACACACACACACACACACACACACATTGAGCTTTATTATAAGTATAGATAATTGTACTATCCCTATAACCACCTCGTAGAAGTAAACATTAAGCTTACCAAGTTTCATCGTAATCGGATGAATTGTTTAAGAAGGTATAATAGACACCAGACAAACATTCATTTTTATTTAAATAGATTATCTACATTAATACGCTCTTTTTTTCTTCATTTATAACCAATATTTTAAAAAGCAGTGATTTAAAACTGATAAACATGTCTTTTTCCTAACATTTTGAAAAATTTCGGTCGATAATCCCTGTCTATAAAGTCTGAATAAAACAGGGAAAAAAAATATCAAATACTTTTCCTTGGATGACAGCTCTGTTTACTAGGGCGAGGGATAAGTCAGTAAAATATATTTACTCCTCGAAAAAACTTTCAGCAAGTAAAAAGTTTTTAAAGAAATAGGAGTTTCTTGTGGATTAATCCCTCCAAATCCATAAAGATTATGCTCTAGATGCCAAGATTGCGTCTGCAATGGTTACCTGATTCTATGAGTTGGTGTCAACTTAGCAACGGATGGATGGATCAAGTTTCACTAGCTCTTATGTTTAGCTTTGAAAAACCTCATATGCCACTCTTGTTGCAAAGTAGGATTAAAAACTGGTGTCAAATTAATGAATGTAAAAGAAGATTAAACATTTTTAAAAAATCTGTACTTATCTTTTTAATACAATTAAATATTCTGTAATTTAGTATGTTTTAATAAAATGTAAAACAAGCTTATGCCATAATTTTTTTTGCACTTCCACGCTTACAAATAAAAAAAAATAGACTTTTTCCTCCAAAAAAATTTATTTTTCTAAATTCGTCTCTCGATTGCCCAGTGCAGAAGTATTGATATTAAAAAAGGCGAAAAATCAATCTTTCATCTATACTTATAATAAAGCTCAATGTGTGTGTGTGTGTGTGTGTGTGTGTGTGTGTGTGTGTTAGCGCTCTACAGGCGAGACCGTCGGACCTACAGCTACCAAATTTGGTACATGTATACCTTGGAGGTCGGGAATGTGCACCTCGGAGCCCTTTTTTCGAATTTTTAATTAGAATTAGAATTAATTAAAATTTAAGCGAAATTTCGACGTTTTTCCGTTATAACTTCGGAAAATATGATTGCACAAACATGATTTTTATATCAATTTAAAGATTAAAAAATTAGCTTTCTAAAAGTATCAGTGTTTTTAATTTATAATGTAATCTTCTATTTTTAACGAGTTTTTAAAGAAATACTTTAACCATGTTTTTATCACGTGACTGGATAAAATAAAAGAATGCCGGAAGTTCGAATAAAAAAAAACTGTCATCGCAAAATAAATCTAAAGAAATGCAACTTTTAATACGTGACTGGATAAAATAAAAGAAATATAAAATGTTATATTTCCTAAAAAAAATAAATGCGAAGCAAAGAATTCTATGATCGTTTGCAATATCTAAATAATTTATTCAATAAATTTTCTTTACGGTAATCCTGATCTAATTTAGACAGGGTATGCATTGGAATCCCGACTTAATGGCATATTTCTATTATCGTTTGCAATATCTGTCTCATTAATTCAATAATTTTTTTCCCTTTTTCGTTTTCTTTAAAAAAAACATATTTAATATTTTGGCAACATCACCGAAAAAAACATTTTTAATATTTTGGAAGCATAACCGATAGTTAAAACTGACTGATTTATAAAATTAAAGAATATTATTAGGAAAACGTTTTCTTTTAGAGCTTTCCGTCAATCACCTTAAAGAAAATATTAATTTCAGGCCCATCAATGCCCGGAATTACTTCAAGGCTAATGAATATGTGATTTAATGGAAAATTTTAGGACGCATTACTCATGGCGAACCAGCTGGTCGCCAAAGGTGGCTAGTATAAAATAAACATAGTTGACAAGCGTTTTTTTTAACTTCAAAGAAGTTGAGTTGCACTGATATCTTTCCCAATTGAGAAAGATACTTTTTTAATTTAGGTCAACAAAATCAAAGTAGTTTACAAGGACGGCAAAAAACACATTTGCTTGTTTCAGAGAATACAAAACAATTTCTTTTTTCGAATTTAATTTATTCTATACTAGCTGGTACCCGGCTGGTTGCTGCCGCTGAAAAAATATTAAGAGTAATCAATCAATAATTTGGCAATGTTTTATCGAAATAGGATGAACGGTACGAAAGTATATAAAATACGAACAAACAAACATTCATTTTTATATATTAGATTTGTGTATTTGTGTACACCAAGAATTATAATACTTGATGTTCTTTCAGAATGGTAATGAAATAAACTATTTATTGTATCACGTGATTTGTTTAATATTCGTTCAGTATACTCTAATTTTAGAAAAAGTGATTAAAATATATTCTTTTAAAATTGATTCAACATAGAAAATATATTTATACCATAAAATCGTTAATATAGTAATAATTAATGAAAAGAAAATTTTTGAAAATTAAGATAGTGCAAAATTGTTTGTACTACAATACTTTTGGTAGGTAATTGTAAGGATTAGGTTATTGTACTATCCTTATAATCATCCCGTTGGTGTAAACAATAAGCTGACCAAGTTTCATCACAATCGGATGAACGGTTTAAGAAGGCATAAAAGACATACAGACAAACATTCATTTTTATTTATATAGATAACTGACGCTCAGATAGATTTCTAAATTCTACATCTGCATAAAATGACTTCTAAATTATTTATGATTCCGTCGTTTGGTTTGGTTTGATATTGCACAATCCATCATTGTATCTGTTGAAGCTTTGGACTAGAAAGCAATATTATCTGTTTTAAAAGATTCTATTTTAGTAACTCAACTTGATTCATCTTCATAAGTTTTAAGCATCAGCATTATTTTCTTCATCGGCTAGAAGTATTGAAGTTTTACATTAATCATTATTTGCTAACACTGTTCTCTAGTTACATGTCTGCTGGAAATGAAACCATCAATCACATATGATTTATTAAGACAGTAAAAAAAATTCAAGCATAATGCTCTTAAAATTTTGTTTATTTTTAAAGTTTATCTTTAATACTTTCTGCTATATAATGTATAGAGAAGTAATGCAATCATCAAAAAATTCCAACTCGAGATTCTGACCAATCTTCGCATGTCAAACCTCCTTAAGTTCGGGAAATACTTTTTTTTATTTGTTTTTCTGGGAACATGATTACTGTATTTATGAATATATCACGAATGTCACCTATCTACCTGTGAACACTATTACTCAAAAGTTCTTTGAGCTGCATGGAGGGAATTTGATAAAGGATCTTTAGGCCAAATATGTAGATCTTTATCAAGTTTTAAAAGAAATCTATTTATTATTATTATTATAACAAGTGAGCCGGATAACTACAAAACCCAAAGAGATAGGTGGTTAAAATTTGGTACACATTTTTAGCAATTAAATTATATATACTTATCAAATTATGAACCAAAATGAAATCTACTTATCTGGCTGTTCAAGTACAAGTGAACCGGATAACTACAAAACCCAAAGAGATACGTGGATAAAATTTGGTACACATTTTTAGCAATTAAATTATAGATACTTATCAAATTATGAACCAAAATGAAATCTACTTATCTGGCTGTTCAAGTACAAGTGAACCGGATAACTACAAAACCCAAAGAGATACGTGGATAAAATTTGGTGCACATCTTTATCATTTAAAACAGATATTTATCAAATTTTGAACCAAATTCTTGCATTAGTTGACTATCTGTCGGTCAGTACTTTCGCAGGAATAACTAAATTAAATCAAATTCAGTATACTGTGAATACAACTGTTGTATTGCATCAAATTTTGGTGTGAATCGGTCGGCAAAAAGATGTCCAAAATGCCTAAGAAATTCTGTAAAATACGTTAGATTCACGATAAAGATCTATAATTCGTAACTATAGTCAGGCCAATGCCAAGCAGGAAATTCTCGGCCTTACCAAATGTTCATAATTTTACTCAGAATCTGAGAAATAAGACCTTATTGATAGAAGAATCTGTGAAAAAGTTTTGGAGAGATCATAAAAATCCCAAAGTAAAAAATAATAAACTAAACATTTTAATCAGGTTATTGTCTGTTGTTTGTAGAATAAAAATTTTAACTTATTACTGATTTTAAGTTCTTTCCAATTAAAAATTTTATCGAAGATATTAACTGGAATATAGTTTCATGGAAATTTTTGATATTAAAGCAAATGTATGCCATGAAT
>JAPMOQ010028746.1:143950-174739 GCA_026543055.1 Argiope trifasciata | reverse complement strand
ATATTGAAAGCAGATGGCAAGTTCAAAAATGAAGTAGACAGTTTGCATTTTTAAGGGCTACTTTGATTTCTCCCGGGAAAGCATATTTTATCTCAAGAAGCCGCGGATAGCGCGTGACAAGCAGAAGTGGCAAAAAGGAATATTAATTTCCCCTCGTCTAATATACCATATTTTGATAGGGAAAATATTGTTTACGGTGTTCTATATTATTAAAATTCTCATAGGGATTTCTGCATACGTCAATCTTAAAGCAGGGGAAACACACGGGTCTTTTTTAAAACTATTTGTTTGTGTCAGCAACTTTCCGCAGCTTGGGAATTGCCGACTAAGCATTTTTACAAAGCTTATTTTGAATTAATTAAGTTTGTTTAGTTATATTAACGTGCCGTTTCAAAGCAACACGAGAGCTATTTTGGGACGGACCTCGTAATTTTGAACCACGCTCAAATGACGATTGAATTAATTAAGAGAAATGGAATTGGATCAGGAAATAAGAGAATATTTCAGAACAACTTTGATATTGACTAAATTAAGATAAATCTTTAGAAATTAATATGGATTTAAATTAGTTGTAAAATATCATAATTATATATATATAATTCTTTGAGAAACACCGATGAAAGAGAAGAAACTTCGAATTTTCAAACATCGCTTTTATTCCATCCTGGATGGCACGATTTATGTACAAGAAGCGACAAGACAAAATACGTCCGTTCACAACAAGCTCAAGAGCAAACGAAATATTTATCCCCATTATATACTATGAGTTTATTATAGGGATTTTTTTATATGTGTCGATTTAGGTAAGGCAATTATAAAGATCTTTTGAAAGAATGTGTTTAGATCAGCAAATTTTTATCCCTTCACTCGAAGTGTGGGAACTTGTTGATTTCTGCAAGAGTACGATTTAGATTGAAGTTAATATGTGCTAAATTAAGATTAAAAAAATTGGGAAATTGGGATTTAATTTAAAACTAAGAGATCTCATAACATACATATATATTACAACTGCACTAACAAAAACTTATCTCTCTTGGAGTCAATTCCATTTGCATTTAAAGCAGGCTAGAAAACAATCCTTTAATTATTTAGAACTTAATTTTGTTCCTTTTTTTTCCCTCCTTTTATAATTCACTGACAGGATTTTAAAAAAAAAATTTTTGGCTTTGTTTTTGTTTCAAGTGTAAAATGTTCTCAAAATTTCACAAACTGCATCTTCAAATGCAAAATATAACAATTAGTGGAAAAAATCAATCTAAGTTGCAGATTTTTAATTGGAAATAGTGAAGTGTTAAGTTGGTTATGAATAAAAAGTAAATCCATAGGAAAATAACAAAACTGCATAGCTCCATTTTATTTTCATAAAATCTGTAAGTAAACCAAAACTTACAATACATTAAAACATAATTCAGATAATGTTAAAAATCAGTATCAAACAAACCATTTACAGAATATATTATTGGCTGTACATTCATTTTTTTTAAAACTAAAACATATTGCAAGTTGAAATATTTCCTATCTAATGTATAGAAATTATCCATGAAAACACAGTTGACAAACTATCTAACAAGGCCCCTTAATAACTATTACATCACATTTCCATTTAACTTTAAAAAAAGCATTTCATTTAAATTTCAGTAAGACATTATGCCATGACACAATTTGTTTGTCTTTTAAAGTAAATTAATTCCAAGCACTTTTTCAAAAAGCATAATGTAAAGCTTAAAAAAAATATGTCCTTTACAATATTTTGCAGAGTAAGAGAATCTAATAATGAATCATTGAATAATATTTAATAAAACAAAAATATTTTTAGTGAATAAAATTAATAACACAGAGAAATCCTCAGTTAATTGCACATTTCAGTGAATAATAACAATAAATAAATAACACTATTTTGCAATTAAAATAAAATAATGAGTCGACTTTCACTTGGAATTTAAAATTTATACATTGTATAGTTATTTTTAGCATGATGTTAAAATTTAAAATTCTTGGTTATTAAGGAAGCCTACTGATGATGAATAAAATATTCATCAATTAAACAAATGGTGCACTGTTCAAAAATGTAACTATAGAGAAAGATACAATGCAGCAAAGACATTATTCCGTTTTTTAATTTCATTAAGTGAAATTCAAGGGGAACAAAAATAATTTTTAATAATTTAATAATTTCTCAATTGAAATTTCTGAACAAGGAAGAAAGTTTGATCTAAAAACTTAACCAAAAAAATGAAAACTTTTTAACATTTTTATAATATTACTACTTATCATTGTTCGAAAAAGAATAAAGATTATCAGAATAATGTAAGCGTCAGGTTTAGAAAGCATACATCTTACAGCATAACCTTACTATAGATGCATTAGATGAACAAAAGAAAAGGCAGAATTCTTTCTGAAAGGAAAATAAAAGCTTAAGGATACTGTACAAAAAATATCAGTTGCAATGAACATGAATTGCAATAATCTCACTGGCAAAGCATAACTTCGATGAAATGTGTACAAATCTTGTATTAATTTCTCTCTCGAAATCTGCATTAATTGAGATAAATAGAAAATAAATGAATTAAAAACCTGGAATTTAAACTAACGGTTAGTAAGCCACTTCAACAAAAAAATACAACTTAAAATTAAATTTTAACACAAATAGAATATATATTTGATAAAACCAACAAAAAAGTAAACAATAAGAGTTCTCTGATGTAAATATGATGCTAACAACTTATAACACAGAAATCTCAACATTCCTGCCAACATTCTAATATACCATATGATTTTTATATCAACTTATTTTCTAATAACTAACGTCGTAAATATACAAATATATCGATGACCAAACGCTATTTTAAGAACTAAATTTTAAAGATCACGAAAATGAAGTATATATATATAAATATATTAATCAGCAAACTTCGAGGGTCGTCAATACATTTATATAGATTTACTGCTTGCTTACGTACAATTATGAAAGACATCTATCTATAGAAATATTTCACCAGAATACTAAATAATTCATGTGGAATGTTAGTCATTTTTGTTGGCGTTTGAGAATATTGTAAAGGTGAAGATTTCCTACAAACATTAAAATAAAATTTCCCTTAAATTATGACATAAAAATTATATCATCATTAGTCAGTAAAATGAATTGCACAAGAGGCAAATAATATTCAACAAAAATAAATTACAAAATAAAAGTCAATAAAAAAATTTTATAACAATTTAATAAGTCCAGCAAACTCAAATGAAATATAGCATTTAACAAAACTTTCAAAGCAATACACAAGATTTATTAAATTATATACTAGAAGAGAAGATATGCTTTATTTATGTATTAAACCTTTACCAAGCATGATTTTGTAGAACATGATTTTGCACATATGCACAACCTTAAATGTTTACAAATAATAAGTCAAAATTTAATACTTCATTTCTATGCAGTACAGCATTTCATTCATGAAATAGATCGTTGATCGTACTGTCATACCAAAAAGAGGCACAGAATTGCAAAAGCAAATGGCAGCGAAGAATTTTTAAGAAATTGGGCGATTATTTTTTTAAAAAATTGCTTGCATTATCCGATTTTACAATGAAAATTCACCCAAACTAAGAAAGATGGGGAATCTATGAGGCATTGTAAAACTGGATTCCTCCTTATCAAGAATTAAGTCAAGAATTATTTTTAAAAAATTATCAAGAATTATCTTAAAAATTGCATGTGTTGTTTGATTTTACAACAAAGATTCACCAATTAAGAAATATGGGGAATCTATAAAGGGCACTGAAAAACTGGGCTCCTGACCAAGAATTGTGCCAGTCACTGTCACATGCGTAACTGAGCAGTTGAAAAAAATTATATACCTCCTTATTAAGCAGTAAAGAAAAAATCTGTCAATTAAAATTTGTTTCGTTTTTCACTTTTAATAGTATTGGTTCAACTATACATATTTTCTAATTTAAACTACATTTAATACACTATCTCCATTGAAAATTAATTTAGAAATGTGAAGTTTGAATGTTGAAATCTCCGCTGCCGGCAGAAGTTTACCTTGCATATATTTTTTCATAATACACACCTTACTACTCATCAGAAGAAAAACGAATTTCAGCATCAATATAAAATACAGAAATATGAATGCTATTCATGTGTTTCATTCCATAATATCGTAAAATTAGCTGATGTTCATGCACTAAAAATGCCGATTTTTCTATGTAAGTAAATATAGCAGGTGTATTTAACTTTCATGAAATTGAGAACCTGGAACTTTCTACACAAGTCGCTTGCAAACAAATTTTTATGTATTAATGTCTCGTTTCAGAAAAATTAAGTAGAGGGCAATTTTTAGATACATTTCTTTTTTATTTTAAAATGAAGCTAAATTCGATACTAATCCATATTTCTGAGCGTTTTCCATACAACTCAAAAATGATTATTTAACCAATTCATCACAAATGCTAATATTTTATTTTTATTTTATGGCAATTTTCCATAAAACATTTTGAAAGACATTAAAGTGTGCTTTATAACTGTTCTACCTGATCGATCAGATTTTAAATAAACAAAAATTGAAACATTGAAATTTAAGGACTTAAATAAAAACACACAAAAATATTTACTTGCTTACCACATCTGTACTAAAACAGTATCATCACTAAAAATCTTTGACTATACACAAAGTAATGCACATGCAAAATCACAATATTAAAAGCATTAATCATTTTCAAACACAACATAGGCCTTTAAGACCATGAGTATTTTAAGCTAAATAATGCTGGAGTCATAAAAAAATACATATCAATAAATAAGTTAATGATCACAGTAAAAAAGCTGTATTAACAGCTTGCATGTACATTAAATTAACTTAAATAAATTTGGAAAGCTTTTCTTTCAACCAATTTAAAATTCTGTGAAATCTGTTTAAGAATTTAATATTTGATGGCATGACAATACGAATATCACAATTTAACAAAAATTGTGTTTATGCGGTAATAAGAATAAATAAGTATAATATAAAATACACAATGGTGCCAAAATCAGTAACTTGGTCAAAAAAATTAACATGTGTATGAATCTAATAATGTAATTAGAGTTTACAATTTTATTTCCATCGTATATTTTCATTATTAAGCTTTTAACTATTCACCTTTAAACTTTTAAATCTATAATATTATATAATAATGAGTTTTTTTCCCCACGAGCTTTAATAAAATATAAATAATAATAAGATTATAACAAGATTCTACATCATTTCAATTATTAAATATAACAATGAAATATTTAATCTAACAAACAAAAAACATCAACTAAATGACATCGGTATGAAGCAAATTCATTCATACATACATATATATATATAACTAAACATTTATCGATTATGGTTTGAGCGAACGGATAATATATAAAAGAAAAAAATATATTCTATAAATACAGAATTAGATTTAAAAGCAGTGACTAGTGATAAGAGTGAAATGCTGAGAAAGCGTCATGTAATGACAAATATTTCGCATTAGCAATTAAGTATATATGTCACATAAAAAATAAAGGAATCTTGAACAATTACGGATCATTTTAAAAGCAGACTCAGTGGAGGCTTTTTATTTTTTATTATTTAACTTTCAATAGATGAAAAGCTATAAAAAATAGATAAAAAACGTACCTCTTAAATTTTGAATATTTTTTTAATTCAAAGTTAGCAATTTGCAGTGATAAATGAATTTTTTGAGATTGCTATTTCGATTTAGCAAGAAAATATCATTACTCATAACAATACATACAGTATATTAATACCACGCAGAGATATATTTATTCCTAACTTCCATATAAGGAAATCATTCTCAAATAAAAGCAATAAATAAAGCTAATTATGCAAAAAAAATATTTTTAGAAACTCATTAATATTTTATCTATTCACGCAAAATCGTATAGTGAAGCATAAATACACATTAATTTACAAGCAATCCATTTAAAAAATAAAGCTGTATATAAATTCTAATTCTTATCTTGCATATTTTCTTATCAAAAATTTAAATCTTGAAATATAATAAACATTCGAAAGAAACTTAGAACATATATGTTTCTGAAATATATTTGCACTAAAATTTCCAAATTTTGTAATACTGACGGTTTACTTATAATATATTAAATAAAAGCATTGATCTTAAATGTCTCTATTATCCAATCTTTTTAATTGTCTTAAAATTTCACAAGATTTTTTTTTAAGTTTTCTAACACAAAAATTCATAGAAGTAACTAAAAAATCGGCTTTAAAAAACTGATTCACCATTAACTAATTTTGTTAATCTAATGAAAGAATGCCAATAACATTAATAGAAATAATTAGCTAATAATAACTAATTAAATTTGCAAGAGATATATAAAAGCAATATAAAGTAAAAGATTGCTTTGATAAAAGCAGCATTACCTGTGAATTTCTTTCATCAATTCAAGTGAAAAAAATGCAGTTTAGAACAGTCGGTTACAATACAGCTTCAGAGGTCTTAACTGCATGTCTTCGAATATATCCATTATTTAGTACAAATTCATTGCGATAGTTTATTAAAATCAACAATATGGCACTCTCCTTTAGGGCAGCTAGTTCTATAATTTTTACCTTGTTTTGTTTCTCCACAATGCGAGTTCAAAGAATATTGACAATGATTTTTTTCTAAATTTGGTTCTAATTTCACTTTTGTGCTACCTTGAAACTTATCTGAAGTATTCTCTGAAGTACTATCTAAATAATATCTATTTTATATTGCAAGGAGTCATTTATTTATAAAAGTATGAGTAAATAATTTTTTGTAAAATCACAATTCAATTTATTAGGCTTTGGTTTCACTCTCATGTTACAATAGCAGAGGAACTATTTAAATGCAATCCGTTTTGTACAATTTGGAAGCTAGAATCGGAAAAAAAAATGTTAAGATTCTAAATTGCTATTCTAATAATAGCAGTTTTAAAGGTTAGGCAATTTAAAGGCAAATTTGTTCATTAAGAATATATCCTAATCGCACTTTCTGTGAAATATTTTTTGAAGCATTTCTCATTTCAGAACTGCCTATTGCCAATCGCCACTGAATAAAAACTTATTTTTGAAAAAAATCGTAGTATAAATTTCGAATAGTAAAATCGTAGTAAAAAATATATAAATTTCCTATAAAACAAATATTTTATTCATAAAGAAACATTTCAAATCTAAATTTTTAACACCAAATCCCCATCCCCCCAAAAAGTCAAACATTGCAAATAAAATTTTGCGAAAAAAAACTGCCTATCAAAATAATTAAGTTTTAAAATTATTTTGCATGATATTCGCTGTCTTTGTATAAGTTTTTATAATGATGATGATAGTAAAACATTGAATTTTTTTTTATTGAAGCAACTAGTCAATTTCGAATTGAGAACTAGAACCCACTAGTATTTAAAAATAACCGTCAGAAAAGTGTATATTTAATTTCAAAAAGAAATATACTATTGATATGATGAAAAGGAGAGTTTAGAATCCTTAAATTCTCCTTAAGAGTCTCCTTAAATTTTTTTAAAAAAGCCATTCTTATTAAGTACTTCTACCGCAGAAGAATCAGTTGGAGAAATTTAATAAGAAATATCAGCTCTAGAAGTTAAGAGATATTTAATATCAATGCTTTATAAAGTTATAAAAATAATTTAGAACCGTACTATATAAACTAAGAAAAAGTAAAGCAGAAAATAATTATTATTAAAATTTATCAATAAATATCTGTAGCATAACAGGAACTGATATGCTCCACCTATGTCCATATAAATGTTTAAAATTTTCTATACTATGAAGTATCATTAACTCACAGATAATAGATTTAAATTACAAGAATAAAATAAAAAGAGAGGTATGTCTAGATGTCCATAGAACTTAGAAGTAAAGTCTTAAATTTTCTCAAGCTTAAAAATAAAAATATCCCTTTTAAAGTAAGCTTTCAAACTGTATATTTGATTTGACATAGTTATGAAAAAGAAACTTCTTAGACTAAAAAATCACGTTTACTGTTGAAAAAATTGCCTCACGTTTTAAATGCAACTAAGGACAAATTAACACAGAAAGAAAAAAATATTATTTGGAAATTAATAGTTACCAATAAGTTCCATAAATTGTTTGAAAGCCAATAGTATAGGGGAAGGAATTGTCTACTTGCAATAAAATGTTCTGCATATAGGGGAAGGAATTGTCTACTTGCAATAAAATGTTCTGCAGATATACATGCTTATTTACTTAGAAATCATGCAAAAAAAAAATTTTGACTTCAAATAAATTGCAATATTTTTTAAGTTCGCTTTAGAAATCAAGACATTCAACTAATCAATGTGTTTCAAATTTTAATATTACAACTGAGTGTGCAAAACTAGTAATACAGGGGAGAAGCTTTTATAGAATATTTTTTTATACTGTTTTGAGAAATGTTTTGATGCCGAGTTTTGGTACATTTATTATTTTACCAAGCAAATCTGAATCCCTTATTAGTAATGTTTTAAAAAATTATCTTTTAATCGAAAAAAAAACTCACGAGTTCTATTAAAATTTTGTAGAAATAATTTATATTTTTGTAGTAAGGAATGGCTTTTAATTGCTCTTATTATATACATAAACATATTTTTAAAGAAAAAAATTCCAAATGTATAAGCAAAAAAAAACCTAAAACAATATACCTTGGTCCTTTATACGGCATAGTACATTTTCTTTATGTGTCGCAGTAATTGTTCATTTCGTTATGTGCCACAGTGATAGTTCATTTCCGTTATGCGTCACAATAATAGTTCACTTTTCAGTATGGTGTTAGTTTTATTAAAAAAATTACTTCCAAAGCTATTTTAATGCAAACAATTATCATGCATAATGAATTAACAGCAGATAAAAAGAAACATTTAAAAGAAATGTTGTACCTTGTACCTAAATATTTTATTAGAATGTTTAAAATACTTAAGCACGCTTCTACAATTCTATAAGTATACAAAAAAATTATGTCTTATCCTTACAATTAAAAGTTTAAGAGTCCTTTGAGTTTAAAACATACATTAAGAATTATAAAAATATGAATAAATATCAACATGAGTATCAATGAATGAGCATTTTAAATTGAAACATTATTAGAGCAAATATCTTAATTTCCCAAATCTGTCAAAAGAAAGTTTATCACTGCAACATTAATACGATTTTTGAGCTTCTTATATACAAATAAAAAAACCCGGAACTACGGAAATTAATATTTACAAATGGATCATAAATTATAAATTTTCAGCATGATTTGAAAATATAAAATATGTATTCACCTTTTTTCTTAAAGGTTTTTTTAAATAAATAATTTGCTTCATATATGAATGCAAAATCAAATAACTATCTAATGCAAGCCATTTCAATACCTTGGCATTATATCACACTTAATATAATTTTTTGTACTAGAGAGTATCTCCTCGCTTATGTTTTCACAGTTTATATGTACAAAAATTTTACAATATTGATGAAGTAAGTTCTAACTTGTTCGACACTGAACAACATTTCTATCAGGGCCATTCCTTGGCTCGAATTCATCAGACATATGTTCTAGCACACCAGGTATACGATAACCCATATTTAGTAACATAATTTCTAAAGGATCAGCATTCATTCTTCGTTGATTAGCTACTGCAGCATCTTCTGAATCACAGATTACACGATCTTCCTTTGAACCATCCTAGAATTTCAAAAATAAATAAATGAATAAGAGCATATGAGAATTAATAAAAAATAATTAATTATTATTATTATTAAATTAATAATCATTGTCAAAAGCCATAACTGTAAATAAAGATGTTGAAAGGCAAATCTAATTTCATCACTGCAAGGTTAACATCTATAGTATATTGAAATTTGTATAAACATAAAATGATTTTTTTTGCCTATAAATGTATGACTTATGCAGACATAAAAAGTACAGAAAAATTGGTTAATTTTATTCTGTCGAAACAGTGCATTCACAATGATTTTCTAGATTCCACAAAAAATAAAATCTCTAATAGGATTGTATGTTCCTAGCAAATATTTAAGAAATGGTGCAGATATCAGATATTCAAGTACTCCTCAGCTCATCGCAGTTTAAGCTGCAGTCAAAACTCTTGGTAGAATCAGCTAGTTTTATACTTTAATGCTCCTTTTATAATTCTAAAAATTACTAGTCCCATGGCCATAAAAACAATTAAAGGATTATAAGTAATAATTAAAAAGGATTATAAGTAATATTACAGATGCAGACTATTCTAAAGATTTAAATAAGAAGCTATGAAGAGGATTTTTAACTAAAGTAGAGAAGCAAAAGGTGTATATTTTAATTCTGACAAGGGTTATAAGTATAGTAAAAACATTGATTAAGTAAATAATAGCTGAAAACATCATACATAAAAACTGAAGGAAAGGTAATATAACAAATTGCCAGTACTAGAAAGAAAAGTTTCTTACCTGCAAACTGAAACAAAAAATCATTTTAATTACAATCAACGAAAAATTTTTAACATTTTTAAGCACATATTAATGCAACAGACCTGGATTACAAAAAGTCCCCTTCTAAAGTATTTTGTACCAAACGTCCATAATTCTACGTCTTTCATTGACATATTAACAAAAAAACACAGTACAACTGTTTTCAAGTGAAAAATTGTGAGCAAGAACGTTTTTCCCCAATCAATCACTCTTTGTAATATTACACTATAACTTCCGAGACCTCGTTTTAATTGAAATACATCTAGAGGTACCTAATATACACTAGATAAAAACTTATACTTAATCATAAAAAAATTACAAAAGAATTTCACAAACTTACATTTAAAAACTCTTCTATTTAATAAAATTTTAAGAACCTTAACTTCCAGATATTTTTACATGCTACTTATTCTCCATATTACAAAAGATAATTTTTATTTCACAAATTTTTCGCTATAATTTCTTTTTCCTTTTTTTTCAAATATTCGAAAATATTCAATACTTTTTTTCAGCAGCATTTTATGACTTATTTATCAAACTTTTAACAAAATCTAACAATTCGAGAACTTTAATCAAATGTGCCATCACTCTATTACAGGTAGTATAGAGCAGTTCAATTTTCTTCATATTGATGATTAACAAACTACCTTTACATTGTAAAACTACCTTAATTGTAAAACTTGAACTAAGTGTAATAAAAACCCCAAGTTAATGATGGAAATAGTAATAATTTAAAAGAACTTAAGAAGAGGAAATGACAAAAGCATCTGATACAATATAATGGGAATTAGATTCTCAAGAAAATGTTTTATTTGTGTGTCAACCATCACAAAAATGTGAACAGTTATGAAAAATAAATTCTTTAAAAATGCAGTTATATAAAGCAGGAGTAAAGGTTTACTTTATAGTTTAGAATATGTATTTCTATTAATAAACTGCATAGATAACTTTAAGACTTCGTTTTATTCCTCTGTATAAAATGAATTTATTTTATAATGAAGTCTTTAATTGAAAAAAATTAGGCTCGACTGCAAATTTTATTTACAATGGAAAGAAATCTCACTTCAGCTCTGGGTCCCCACAATCTTACAACTGGATCAATTCCGCTCGTTGCTAGAAGGCAAGTATTTGGATGTGGCTGTAGACAGTTCACAATAGATTCATCACCACGCAAAACTCTAACAATATTTGTAGTAATTCTATCCCATATAAAAATAGATCCATCATCTGATCCAGCAACAATAAATTGTCCACTACTAAAATTAAAAGAGAAAACAACATAAAATTAGAAGAGTAAAAAAATTACAATCCAAAAACCTTTCATTCAATGAATTAAACAATATGGGATTCATGACTAATCTATAGCAAAAGGTCCGAAGTAAATTAAGCCCGACGCTAATTATACAAGTCTTTCAACATGCGAGATTGAAGATTTAAAATGCCATTGATGTATCATGATGCTAAATTCTAGAAGCCTTTTACTAAATAGAGATTAAAATAAAAATAAAATAATTGAAATACTTCCTTATTTTATTATCATTATTATTTTTTGTAAAACATTTCTAATTTACAATTAGTTAAATATTTCAAGCTTTCATTTCAGAAAAAAATATCTTCATTTCTTCAAAATCTAACTTTCGGGTCAACGGACGTTCAATTCCTGCCACTGAAATTTAAACATTTTGGATAAGAGAACCTTGGCATTCCCTCAGACCAACCATTTTATTTTTACACCATTACTGACATTAATTTCAGCAATCAAACTCACTACCAACATATAAAATAAAGCTATATGCATAGAGATACCTTCCAAAAAAGTTAGCTTCTTTAATATCAGTAGTAGTATTACAATGGCCACAAAATCTAGCTTCATAGTCATAAGCAGATGCTCTCCAAGCTTTCTCCTGATCGGAGATGGCAAGTAAAGCTTTAGCAACAGAGCTTGAACGACGTTTGTTCACAGAATTACTGGCTGCCGATGCACCAGATATACTGGAATCATCGTCACTTTCAGTATCAACTCGTTCTATATCTAAAAAAAAAGAAGAAAAATAAATAACTTTTGAAATAGAAGACTACAGTTCCGTATTATTTTTTAATGCTACTAGCCGTAAATCATAAGAATTTTTGCTTCTATTCATTTCAAATTCCAATCCTGTATATTGTCACATACCTCACAAACATATGAAAGCATGTTTCATATTTTTAATTCAGTTAAGTGGGTAATTAATTTATATTTAGCTCCTTTTGCAAAGAAATATTTAACCCAGTTAACTGGAAGGAAGTAACGTACCCTATTCACAATAGTTTATAGTTTGTTTTCAATAGTCAACAGTTTGTTTTCAAACCAATTAAAAACTGAAGGAATTGAGTCTGAACTAAAATAACAAGTCATTTGCATTTTCAACTTATGGAATGATCTGATTGACCAATTTGATGAGATTGCAGTCAAATATTAAAAATTTCAATACCTTATAATTTTATCACAAGGATTTGTAAACCATGCATTGATCAGAAACTCAATGAATGTAGGAAACATTCCATGCTGGATACCTCACCAAATACGTGAGGGTTATTTCTGTAAAAACTAATTACTACTTTTGTTTGTGTTCCTTCATTCAGAATATCCACATTTCAGTATTTTGCAGATCTCAATAAGACTGATATTTATTGAAAAAAAAAATTGCTTCTGTCTTCAGAGTTTAAAATCTACTTCTGAAATGCAATAGTATTAACGAATTGCCTTTTTAAAAAGTTATGATGCATTGGCGAATACCTAAATTTTATATTGTTTTATTTCTAATCCTATAATTTGTATTTTCTCGTATAATTTCGTAGACGTTTGTTCACACTTTGTATATTATGATGTGACATTGTTTACTTAATTTTTGTTTCAATTTCCTTTGATTAGGGGGCAGCAAAAAACGCACTACTATACTTTTGAATTGTTAATACTAGTTATTCTTAGATATATAAAGAAATTCGGATATAGATTTCAATTTCCTACAAGTTTATTTGTTTTTACATCAAAATAAATACCTAATGGCATTGCTAATATGGGAGCAAGAACTTAGAGCTTAGTAAGTAAATGAAATGCAAGAAATTTTCCAAATAGTCTAAATTATGTTCGCTATTCTCAGTAAAGCTATCTAAGAAATAAAAAGAGCGGTAGATCATAATGCAAGAACACCCAATTTTCGCAGAATGACCAAAACTTTTACTTTAAAAATGAAGATTTGAGGAAAAACAGATTTTGTCTTGGTAAATGCTCCTTGTACAAGAAGCTGGATAAAGAAATGCAAAATTGACTTTACCCGCCGAATAAGACTTCAAAAATTGAACCATCAAAACATAAAGCAATCAAATACTTTAAATTAGTATACAGACATTAAGCAATAATAAATGCATTCTATTTATGGATGAATATGCTAGTAAATTATTTTAAGTTTATTAATTAAATATAAAAATGAAATTACTGTTAATTTTATTACATTTACTTAACTAAAAATAAATTTTTATCCATTTGAGAGAAGCTACCATCGGCAGAGAAGCTACCGATACTGATTCGAAAATGGCAGAGAAGCTACCGATACGATTGGAAATCATCAACAAATTAATCTTTCATATAAATACACTTTGAAAAAGAAATGATAACATAACTTTCCATTTCTCAAAAAATACGGATGAATCGTTCAGAATTTACTTTTTCGATGAAAAAATAAAACAGAAAATAATTTATTTGTAAACAAAAAAACTAAAAGGTAAGTAGACTTTTTCTTGACATAAAAAGTAAAATTTCGAAAATTCATTGAATTAGAAATAATGAATTATGACCTGTTTTATGAACTATTTCATCTTCCGAAAATGAGAACCCTTCACAGTGACCGACTTTGTTGAAATTAGAGGAGGGTTGCTTTAAAGAAGAGTCACTGTCATAACAATAAGCAAACAACAAAACTCACCCATGTCAGCGAAACAAGCAACTTTCACATCAGTCTCAAATGATTCAAAACTTTTAGTCTTCGCATATTCAGGAAATTTCAATCTGATAGCCTATATTGAAAGATATTAATAATTCTTAACGGCCTTCTATGGGGGACAACTGTATAAATATAGTTACAATTTGTAATAATACAATAATTCAGATTATACATACTGTTAAACATTCCAATGCCTCTTTAACCCATCGTAACTTATGTAAACATTGAGCAAGACGGAAATGTGCTTTCAGATAATCTGGATCTAATTTCATGGCTATGTAACAATCTCGAATTGCAGCATAATGATCACCATCCCTGAAAATTTTTGATTTAAAAACTTAGCAGGCATTTGCTAAAATTTAACATTTATAAAAATATTGAATTTTACAAAAGTGGAATATATGGAAACAAGCTAAATAACATTACACGCTTTATATCCCTTTAACGGGCGGTGGTTTCACTGCGAAACCACCATTTTCAAAAATTTATTTCTAAACGCGCAGTGGTTCCACAACGAAACCAAAGATTGAAAAATAATCTCTTATCTTTAATAATTGCCTGTAGATGTCAGCACACTACTTAATTTAATTTTTACCTATCGAAAAATGCATCGTTTATAATGCTGCTTTCGCATATTTTTTATTCGATTTTTTTTCGGCAAGTACATAGCAACAAAAAATCTTAATGTGCCCATAAATTTGTTGAATGTAGGCCCCTGTAGCGCACAAATTTTTTTCAAATGAAATAACGAAAGAAAAGTTCACCAAACTTGACTTTTTCTTAGGTGGTTTCGGAGAAATACCACCGCCTGTCTAGAGCATGCGATGTGAGGTAGTAACTCTTTCAGCAACCACTTGAAGAAACAGATGTTTCTTCTTTCCTTTGCCTCTCTGTCTCAGTAAATCAAGAGGGGGATAATTTATATTGGTTTGGCCATGTGTTTTGTGGGTGAGGAATCTGTTTATATTGAGGTAAGGATTATAGGGAGTTTGAAATTCTTCCATATCAGAAAAAAGGGAATAATGAGTCAAACCATACCTGATTTTGAAACTGAACCATCAGCAGAAATTTCAAACATGGGTAATTAGGAAATCAAGTCAATCAGGAAATTATTTGTGCATCCTTTTCTTGATTTTTGAATCTTATAATTTTTTTTTCGTGTTGCAAAAAAATTTTTTTGTCTCTTTACCTTGGTTATCGAATCTTATAATTTTTTCATTTATAAATTTTTTTTCATGTTTTAAGGTTGTGTAGATAATTTTCATTGATAATATTGTATGTTTTTGTGTTTCTATGAATGAATAATGAATAATTGTGTTTCAAAGTAAATTCAAAAGTTTCAGTATTTATCAGAAAAAAATGTCGTAGGTGCGCGGTGGTTTCACTGCGAAACCACCACCCACAGTGGGGTGTAATCCACTATAAATTTTTTAAATGTATTTTTATTCTCCTTAGACCCTATGCATGCAAATTAATTACATCCTTTTTAAAAATTCAGAAAATTTAAATTTGCGCGCGTTAAAGGGATATACAATTTAAATGAAGATGTAATTCTCTACTTAAAAAATGTCTGAATTCTTCAACATAATGAATTTTTCATCAGACTATAATTAAAATCAACAAATGTCTTCATATACCTATTATTTTTTACAAGGTCAACATATAATATCATTATTATTATCAATTAATAAATATTATCAAAGTCACACAATCTAGACTTTGTTAATTCATATATTACATGCAAAGTATACTTAAATTCTCTAAAATATTATATACGATGATTAAGCAGGTGGATCAGAATTTCCCTGCATGCATATACCAAATGTTTTAGCATCAAACAGCCTCCAAAGTTTACTTCTTAACCAGGCGAACTATTGAAAGCCAAAAAGTACTACAGAATTTTGTAAAGGAGGGACTTAATATAAAGTAGAACTCGAGTGAACTGATCATTCTTCATCAATCATTATCTTACTTGGAGCGTGAAGAAATGCTAGTTCAATTATTGAAAGGTTACAGCTGAAGGGTAATGGAAATTTGTATAATATACAAAATGAAAATATATTTCCAAAGTATTCCAGTCTTTTGACATGATACATATGTTAGCACAGGGTAACAGAAACCGAAAGTCCAAATAAACATTTTCTTAGATTGCAACAGCAAGCTAGAATTTTAATTTATTATTGAAGAAATTATGAATTTCCTCATCAAACAGTATATACGGATAATAAATCAAATCTACTTACATATTGTAAATAAATGGGAATATTCTACGCTACCTTATCTTGTAAACTTCTATAATATGATGCAATATTTTAGAACACTTCTTTGTTGTAGATCAAATAGGACCAAGATTTCATATTAATCTATAATTTTAATGTTAGATCACATAGCAAATTTCCTTCGTCTAATTAGTAGCATTTAAGAGTTATGTTCACTATGCACCAGACGTTCATTCTTGTTGACAAATTTAACACATTTTTGAAGCTGATTAACAAATTGGATAATATAATTCCATATCATATTACATCATTCTACCATGTTTATGTTTAAAGCCATATTCACTCTAAATCTCAGTCTTTTTTTAAGAATTAGAATAATTTCTCTTTGCATACATTTTAGTATAGGCCAGCTTTTGCCAAATACTCAGTATAGGAATCAAAATTGATGATTTTTTTTCATTGCCATAATCTTGAAAGTAAAAGTCGTAATTGTATGTTTTTCAATATAGCTTTTTTGCTTAAAAAATCTAAAAGGTTTAAAATTCTTAAAATTTTTCTAAGCTAAGAAAATTCTATATACTTACCATCCTCTCTTAATATACGCTGCTGCTCGATTACCATAAAGACAAGCAATATCAGGGAACATAATAATCCCTTTACTATATAAACTAATAGCTAGAGTATATTCTTGTTTATCAAAAGCTTCATTTGCTCTCTTCTTCAATTTTTCGAATTTTGCAGCAGCAGATGGTGATGGCCTATAAAAATATGGAATTAAAATTAGGTTTAAATGCCATAATTCAACACAATTAACACTTTAGAGATAAGGCATGTTTAAAATAAAATCATATTCATATTTTTTTACCTTTTTGTCTCCCATGGAATTCAGTAAACCAAGGCGAACTGAACTGATTTAAATCTACTTATAAATTTAAAAGTGCAAAGCACCGCTAAGTAATTTTTAAATCGTGTAATTCATAATGTAAATAACAATTATTGCAAAAATCCAAACTAATAATAACTAAATAGCAAAATGGCATGATAAAAACTAAACTAAAATAACATTGTAAAAAAATTGCTACAATAAAATAAATGTATAGTATCTAAAAAATTACCATTTATGTACAGGAGCACTTGCATAAGAAGGAACTTCATGATACATACAAGACACATTAATTCCATTGGAATGCATCCCATTCGTTGAATTTTGTTTAGATGAAATAGAGTCTCCTAATGGCGATCAATTATTAATTAATTCAATATGTATCGATGATTGTTTTTAATACACTGTCTAAATATAAAAAAAGAATAGACAGCACATTTTATACACTGACACAATACAAAAAAACTCTTCAAAAATGCTTTTCATAAAATACAAATACAAAAAAAAATCTAATTTTCTTTCTAATTTTAGATTAATTATATAACCTCTGAAGAATACTTTAAAATGTAAACAGAAAAGGAATGATAAAATAAAAATTTCACAATGCGGAACTTAAAATGAAAGAAATTTAAAGTTTACTAAAACTTTGTGATAAAAGCAAAATTAATTCTGAAGAATTCTTAACACCATTAGACAACAGATTTTATTGAGTATTTGACGAAAGAGCTTATGTGTTACAATTTAATTTCCCTTCCACAGTATTGCTGTAAAGAAAGTGGAATAACACAAATAACCTAATTTTATAATACTGTACAGAATAATTAAGATAGATAGAATTTGTTAGAGAATAATTAAAACCTATTTAGGATTGAAAACTTTACACATCGACCGAAAGAGAATACATAAAAAGATACTAAGATTTAAAAAAAAAAAATTACACAAAGAAAATGTTACATACAAGATAAATTGTTTTTATATGTTGCAACAGTTGATTTTTTTTATCAATTCATTAAATAGTGTGTTTCAATTCTTTCTGCCAAATATAAATTCAGATAGTACTCCACACTAAAATCAAAAAATTTCGCATCGAAAAAAGATACAATGATATTTGTAAAATATAATTCCAATAATTGAAATTTTAAACAAAATCATTTGGGCTGCTTAAAGGAAGATCTTTTTTTGGATATTTGTATTTTAATTGCATTCTCCTATGAAATATGTTTCCAAAAACAGTTTGTTTTTGAACTGATAAGCCGCTTTTGATTTACATCAAGCAGCGATAAAAAGAAGAGTACTTGAACTTACTTGAACTAGATGAAGAATCTCTGGGTTTAGAAAAATCCATCATATCAAATGAAAGTTGTTTTCGTTTTTTAAGAATATTAAACAAATATATCTGCTCTCCACCTAAATTAGCTAATAATTCATTTCCATCAGGGCTAAATGCGACATACGTAGATGTTAAAGTTCGGTATCGTTTTTTAAAATCATCTTGCTTTAATGGTAAGTGTCCTAAAATAAAATTCAAATTAATTAATAAAATTTCAACGTTTATAGGGAGAATTATACATGAAATCACTATGCACATTAGAAATTATATTATTTCAATAAATAACAAAGTTATGACTATTTAACAAAAGAGGTTTCATTTAATAAAAGGCAAAACAAAATACAGACAATAATTAAATCTGAACCATTCTTGAAATTAACCCCATCAATTTGCCATGAAACTAAGAACATAAATAACACCATTATCAGAATTAAAACCTCAGTTATCTATAAAAATTAATTGCTGTGCTGGTTGATAAATAAAAATTAATTAGCAAGAAAATTATATAATATATTTTATTAGATAATTAAGAGTCAAATTGAAAATTAGGTTTCTTCAAGAAAATATATACCAAAAAGAAACAGATAATCACCTTTAAAAAAAATCTAAGAATTTTTTTACTGAAAGAACCTAATTTTATTTATTCCATTTGATTCCATACCATTACAAATTTATTCATAAATAATTAATAACACTTAACTTTTTATCATTATAGATACACAAAAATTAAAAATCTTCATTTAAAGTATTTTCACTTTTTTAAACCATTCAATATCACATATACCACAAATCAATCATTGAAAATCATACATTCCACAGCAAAGAATAGAAGTACATTCTCAAAACATAAAAATATAATTTCTCTAACCACTTTAAAATAATATTTTTAAATATTTTGAACTTTTAAATATTTTTAAATAAATAAGCATAAAATTTTATTTAAAAAATATGGAAAAATACATAAAATAATTTATGCTTTATTTTTATTATTTTCAAATAGTTAATCAAATACTGAAGTTGCAAACAGAATGAAAGTATTTAAAACAAATAATTAGCTGTGGGATGATTAAGTAATTTGCCAAAAGCAATAAAATTTTAATTTAGTGATACCTTTTTAGAAACTTGAAAAATTTATCACTAAACAAAAAAATATTTTTAGTTTAACAAATTTTAAAAATTTTATTTCACAGAATTCTGAAACATTCTTATAATCTTTTTCCCATATGTTTGAATATAACTAACAAACTACTATCAGAATACAATCAAATAGTCTCATTTTGCCTAGAAGCAGTTACACTAGGTCCCCCCCCCCCCTCTTCTTTTTCTTTTTCTCAATCATGTGCCTTCGAAAATGTCATTTTTGACAAAACAGTCAAAATTTTTGCAATAAATACATTTCACTGACCTTTTAATGAACAGAATTAATTCTATATATTTCATATGAGCTTCAATATTTATTTTTGAAAAATTAATAAATTTCTATGTCAAATATATTATTTTTGGAAGCATTTTTCATCATCAAATTCTTACTTTACACAAAAATGTTTTTACCATAAATAAAATATTTTTAGTTCACCACTCAAATGGGAGAGGAAATCGCATTTCAATAAAAATTCCAACTCCAATAAATAAATCAAATCCATGATTTTGTAAAGTAGTGCCTTCCTTGCAAACCTTCCTCACAAGTTAATCCTGTTTCTGTTTCAATCAATAAAAAAAATTTAACGCATTCATAGCAGATTCATTTAATGAATTTAACCAAAAATCAAAATCTCATATTTCAAAAAGGAAAAACTTTCCTTAGGCAAATTAAAACAGTGAAGGCCATCTCATTTCATTAACCTTTCTTTACCACTGAGATTCAAGAATAGAAAGGGGGAAAAAAGAGCATCTGGCTTAATCTCATTTTGAACTTTCGATGGTTACACACAAAAATTAAAAGGTGCATTCAATTACAACAATTTTTAATTAAGAATATTATTTAAAATGAATTAAAGAAAAGGAGCTCAAATATTATTTTAAAAAGGGGGCAGGGGTCAAATAACAAGTTTATTTGTAAAGGCAATACAAATAAAATTCGTTGGTGGGCAAGTATTAAGATATATAAATATAGGTAAAAAAAGGTGGATCAACCCAATACTTAATTGAACTTATCAGACAATAACAAGCAAGTATTTCTATACAAATTTCCTATTCATATGATTCATCAACACCAAAACTATAAAGTATTAAAATCATAAAATTTGTGGTATTTTAACGAATTTCGAATATATGATTAGAATCTATAGCTGACATTAAATGCTGCAACCTAAATGAATTTAATTAATTTTTTTAATGAAGCACTTTCAAATATGCATTTACTGACAATTCATCTAATAAGAAATGCATTTAATCCTCTACGAAATTAAGAACATTATTAATATGCTAGTATATGTTTGTATATTTAATGCTTAGGACTGCATATTTAGTTGCAGTTATTTCAAATTTAAAACATAAAAATTATAATTATACAAAAATAACAGAATCGCGATTAGTAGTTACTTAATATAAAACATCAAAGATGATTCAACACTAAAAATTTAAAAATCCCCATGTTACTGAAACAAAAAAAAAGTTACATTTCATACAGATTAGTTCTTTACTAATGAATATCATTATAAATATTACCAGCTACGAAATATGAAACACAGCCTGGTGGCAAATTATCATCTCCTGGTTCTACAGGATCATTTAAATAAGATAAATTTTCCCACGGTGTACCGGAAGACTGTTCTCTAGGATACTATAAAAAAAAGACTTCATAAATATCAGAAGTTAAAAAATTGCATGCTTTATTTAAACAACATAAAATGTAATTCAATATATCAAATTAAACTTCATTTTTCATTTTTAAATTTACCATGTTTTTGAGAAATAGAAATTAATCGAGATCAATACCAGTAAAAAACATTGTTTCCTATCATTTAAAATGTTATACTTGATTTTTAATATTAAATCATTAGTATTGAATGTTGATGAAATTAAACGAGTTTTTGAATGCCTCATATTTAGGATGCATTTTTAGACTATCTTTTGGCATCAATTAGCAGATTTCCCTACAAGCAGGTCATATGGTAACCATATTTTATTTAAAATATTTGCAGGCTGCTCAAAATTTTAGAAATGGAAATGAATTAAAACTTGTTAAATTATAACAGAGTTAAGAGATATTTGAAGTTATTTGCAACATAAATTTCAAACTGTAGCAAGGTATTCTATTAGATAAATTTATATTTTATAACTTAAGAATGTGAGAATTATGTGTTTTCTACAATACTCGATTATCTTTGAAAAGCCAATTTTATATCGTCTATTAAAAAAAAGAAACATTTATTTCTTTTTTTTTTAAAGCAAAATTCGTGTTAAATTAAAATCGCCTGATCTGATGGTTAACTATTATAATAGTCGTTAAAACTCGTTCTTCATGATGAGTATATATAAAGCGCGTCTCAAAAACCTTTACATCAGAGACATATACTCCAAATACCAAATCTGAGTAAAAAACTTTGCAAAATGTGATGAAGTTGATTAAAATTTTCAAGGGATAAAACTTCAAAAAAAATACAAATTTTAATTCTTTATGCGGGGCCCCGTACAAAAAATTCCCAGGGGGTAAAATGTGCCACATCCTTTAATAAGGTCATGTACAAAATTTCAGCATTTCATCACAAAAAATTTCAACGATATAAAACTGCATGAATGCTGATTTAAACCACTTTCCAATGCCTGGATATGAGTTCACAGAGAGGAAAAATCATGTCAGATGTTCATGTTTTAGGGGTAATACACAAATTAACAAAGAAAGTAATGATTAAGTAAAATAAATAATAATTTTACTATTTATTGATTCAAAAATATTAAAAATTTGTAGGAATAATAACTTAAAGGAAAGATTATATAATTTTTTTTACAAGTTCAATGATTGTGATATTTTTAAATTGTAATCTGTAAACTCTGTAATTCATGATATAAAATTTTAAAGTATTTTTCAGAAAACATAAGATTTTAAAATTCGTATTTAAAACTAAGATATGTAGCATACTTCATTTTCTTATGATGCTTTCCATCTGCACTGATTTCTTCCGTCATCTGCACTGAAGCTGTAAACGTTTGCATTTTAATTTGTGATTGACCGTTCACCAACTTTGTTTTAACATTACTTGTTTGTTTCGTTTGTTTGAAATTTTGTACATGGCCTTATTAGAGGATGGGGCACATTTTACTGACTGTTTTTCTTTTTCTTTTTTTTTTTTTTCTGTACAGTTTGAATACAGATTTAAATTTTGAATTTTTTAAAGTTCAATCTCCTGATAATTAAATCGATTTCAAAATATTTTACACCTCTTTTTATGCAACTTTGTAATTTACAGTATATGTCTATGATCAATATTGAAGGAATAAAAGCCGTAATCAAGATTTTCGTGACACCCTGAGTATGCAAATGCAAATAATTTGAAATAATTTCATATACACCCCCTCAAAATGTGGGTGTTGCAAATCTACTGTGGGCATTTTACAATTTTTATGAATATTTCGAAAACTAATTAAGGTATTCGCAATTTTTTTTTAATTCCGGTATTTTAGCAAGTCAGCTCTGCTCCCATGCAAAAATTTTGATATGTTGCAATTCACTTTTTTCCCATGTTCATAATTAAGTATTCCTAAAGAATATTAAATTTGTGTTTTTCGTGCATTTATTCATATTATTGCATTATTTAGGCAAGAAAGACAAACGTTATTCAACATTTACTGTTCAAAATTAAACTGTATAATCAGAATTACATTCAAATCACATAATACTTATTAAAATCACAATTAGATTTTCTACATTTCGCATCAGAAAATAGAAGATAAAGAATTTTCATGCAGATTTCCTAGAGAAGCAAAAGTTTAGTAAATAAAATGATGCATGAGGGGAAATTTTACAGAAAATTCTAAATATAAATTTATGAATAACTGTAAAATATTTTTTCTTGTTTTTAAAGCAAAAAATAATTCAAACATGCAGTTAAAACTCCAGAGAAAATTTTTAATAATAATTTTCCTCTGCATTCTCTCAAAGAATCTAAAGAATTGCTAATATCAAAATTTGCCCTCAATTAGTAATTACAGATGTATTTTTTTCCCATTTCCCAACTTTTAAAAATGCTGAATTAGTGATTTGCCAAATTTATAGAAAATGTGCAAAGTTCCATAGACTCTGCATCAGCAGCTTTTTTTATTTTTTCATTTTTCACTTTAACGACACATATTTGCTTCAGTAAAGCTTAAAATACATTAATCGCAATAATGATAAAAAGTTACAACTTTAAAACGTCTGTGTAGTTTCAAACAGATAAGGATATAACAGATTCAACAGTACACACATTCACAATTTGCTAGTTTATCCCTTTTTTTAAGGTTCAGAATAGAGTATGAATATTCTTCATACATGTTAAATCACATCACGAATGATTCATTGCCATGATTCCATTACCATCCCACCCTAAATTAAATTTAACATCAAAAACTTTTTCTTCAAATGTCTTGCTAAAATTATTTTTGCTTTTTATCATGAAAATTCCCAACAAAAAGTTATTTATTTTAGAAACCTTTAATAACACAGATGGTTTTTAAACAATATGCTATTTAAAGCAATGAATTTTTCTATGTCATGAGAAATTACTAATAATGAAATTATTTTTTTCATTTAATTCTTTTATTTTACTATAATAATGACTAAAGTAATTTAGAAAAAAGTATCTTGTAAAAAAATCCATTTAAAAATAGAAATAACATACTTTTGCAATAGTAGGTTTTATCATTCTACGATCATATAATCTGACATATGGATCATTAGCACCGACAGCTAGAAGTTCAGGTCGCAATGGATTTATTGCGATGCACTTAGCTTCAGCATTTCTGCCCAGATGATACACTAAATTAATGAGAACATTGTTGCATATATTCGAACACTGATGAGGTACCCTGAGGTCATATTGCCTGTAAAATATTTGTAATTAGCAAACAGAATATCAAAGATGCAATAATTTTTTTAAATATCCTGAACATATAAACATGTTTATCTTACAGATAAATTACTATAAAATTAGTTTTAAATTATGTGTTTTTTATTTTATAAACTAGATATTAATCATTTAATAAATAAAACATACTCACATAGCACTTAAATTCAGTATTTTGACAAAATAAATACAGATAAAGATGACATTTAATGCATCAGTCATAAAATACTGTCCATATGAAAATAAATTCTAATAGTTCAAAACAAAACATTTAAAAAATGCTAAATATATTTCATAAATTAAGCACAGTATGATATCTCTAACATGTTCCACATTATATAAATAAAATAATGTATAGTTAGTATAGATAAATGATTATTAATACACTATGACTCTGGTATTATCATTGCACAATACATAAAAAAAGTTTTTTTAAGTGAAAAGAAATATAATCTTACATGAACTATGTTATAATAAAAGTATAATGATAATTACATTACAATTCCATCCTCAGCTGCACTCCAAAACATAGATGGAGCATTAGGAGCAACAGCAAGGCGTTTAACTCTGCCACCATGACAACTGCAAGACATAGTTGTCTCTTTAGAAATAACATCATGAACTCTGATTCTGAAATCTGCAGCACCACTAACAATGGTAGTATCACTTGTATGTGGAAGAAACTAGAAAGGAGAAAAAGAGGTTTAGACTAAAATTGGAAATATTTTTCAAATATAAAAGTTATGTTTGGAAAAATTCTCAATCAGTGTATCATAGTATTTTAGTTCACACTAATAGTATTGCCTCTTCGCAGCATTCATATGGACTCTTTGAATAGACATTTCAAAAATATTTTCAACATCTATTCTATGCTTGGTTTGAAATACTAATTATAACCATAACTAATCAGTATATGGTTGTAATGTTAATTACAGCCATACATTAATGGTAGGCAGTTCAGTTTCAGTGAATCACACTTCTTGTTACCAAGGGTTAAAAAAAACTGCAAATTGGCATGCACAGTAGGACATTACTGTATATTATTTAACTTGACTTACATCTGTGATAAAGGCACAGAAATAATGAGGCATTCTCTTTCATGCCACTGGTTTACAAGAATTTTTTTAATAAAACTGACTGACTCAGTGCATTACTGTCCAGTAATTCCCCACATCAATTATTTCCTAGATTTAAATAAATAGCTAAAATAACTTTAAAGTTATATTTAAAGAGAAATTCAGAAATATAGTGAAATTTGACGTTTTTAGACGATTTAATTTCATTGCTAATTAAAAAAATTAAAAGTGCCTTAATTTTCTTATTGTTTCTATTAATAAAATATATCTATACCCTTTAAATTTTTTTAGTAAATGTTTTTTAGTTTTTAATTTATTTAAGGGTATATACAGCACATTCAAAGATAATAAAACTTTAATACTAATAAAACGTAATACAAATTAGATGCGAGTTGCGTTGTTTATTTTGTAGTTTAAATTAGTGTAATCAAACTATACAAATATTGTATTACATACGAAATACTGCAGTATTTCTTTTATCAAATTATATATTTATTAAATTTTTTTAAATATAAAAATTTTAATTTTTCAATGCTTTATTTATTGAAATTATTATTTATGTATTATTTATTAATATTTTTTATAACACTGTAATTAGAATTCTTTTCGTTTATCCCTTATTCTTACTAAAATAAAATTAAAATATCGCCTGCAAGTCGAACAGGCAATAACTCAAAAACTAAAAGAATTGTAAAAAAGAAATATGATTTCAGAACTCTTTTCATTAGTTAAATCCGTTCTTAACTTGTACACCCTCCCTCAGTAACTGCGTTGCTTATTTTGATGTTTTATAATACAATTAAGTACAAACATTTTCAGCAAAGTATACAAAAAATACTAACAGTATACAAAATTTTAATATAACTTTATGTTTATTTTTACTGCTCATTTTTAAAATTTTTTATTCACACTGCTAAAATATTAAACATACATCTTTAATCTACAAACACTTCCCCTGCGTTCATTGGACAAATGCGCAAAAATTTTCAGCAATATGCTAAGGCGTGCTTTATAGTCACTTTTTCTCTACAGCCTTAAACAGCTACTGCACCAGAAAGATGAGTACGTGTTTTAGGTGAGCTACAAAAACATTTCATTGCAATTTATAAAAGAAACTCATTTATTTAAATCAACTTTCCAGCTGGTTAGAAATATTAGAAGATTGGTCCAAATGGAGCATTTATTCCTAAATTTCCTTCTGGAACGTCTCTTTCCAAGAACACCATCGGCAGACACTAAGATTAATCTGAACTTGCTTCAACGCCGCTCTAAAAAAGAGGACTCCATTACTCTCAGACAAAAGGGTCTTGAAGCCATAGAAACTTACTTCCAGAAGTTTCACCAACGGTTCTTCAGATAAATCGCTAAAAAGAGGTGGCGCAGGCATCATCTTCATTCTTCTACGTGGTGAAAAAGCCAATCTTAAGATTAACACAGGTTTGATTGCCTCCAAATTCACCAGCGAGCTTTTGCCAATCAAAGAAGCTTTGACTTTTTACCTAATTAATACTCAAGCTATGGACCTTGCTGAGGGACTGGTTGTTTTCTCAGACTCTAAATCGACCTTAGGGATCATCGGCAGCGGAGACACAAACATCACCCCTACTATAAATAACTTACACGATCAACTACATTCCAAGAGGAAAGCTTGTGTGCTGCAGTGGATACCCGCACATTTAAATACAGGCAGTAATGAAAGTTTGACCAAAGAGGCACAAAATCTTGTCCAACCAAGTTCCACCATCACACTTGCAGATACGAACAGTGTGGCCAGTTGTAGACTTATAAATCAGCCCTTTAGGAAGTTTTTAATCACTGACTTTGATTTCCCTAGAGATGTAACAACTACATTGGCTAGATTAAGAACAAATCACTATAAGAGAATGAAAATCCTTCCTGATTGGATAAGAACCCTATATTTATAGTAAGAACTACCCGGAAACTAAGTGCACGCCGAAACGAATCTTCGAGTGCCCATCTATTATCCAAATATCTTAAAGCTTGGATGGTTACCGATGATGGATTCACTTCAGAAGATGCTTTCCAGTCCTGAAACAGCAAAGCTGGCGACAGCGGTGCTCTGGTTTTTTGACAATGTCTGAAACTTTCTTTACTCGCATTTTGCATTTTCATTGACACATATTGACTTGCATACGACAACCTTTTATAGCCTGCATTAATTTATCAACAACTTGTAAAATGCAGTTTTGTATGATTATAAAAGTTGTGCTAACAAAAAAATATATTAAAATAATTTAATTAATATAATTTAATTTCTATTTTCATTTGTTATCTACTTCTTGCTCTCGGAACTAGGCTGTTTGTGCCCTCCTAAGAAGCGTCAGGAAACGTGATTATATCAAGAAGATATAAGCATTTGATTAAAGTGATACTACCAAGAACCATCAAGATATAAAGGGTTTGTATTCTTCTACTTTTAAAATTTCAATAAATAAAAGTACTGAATTTTAAGGAAAACGGTTTACACAAATAAGGAAACATTACTTACTTTTACAGAAAATAAATTCCCATGATGACCACTTGGTATGCTGTGTAGCTTTTTATGCAGGAATGGATCCCATAAAAGAATTTGGAGGTCATCGGATCCACTGGCAAGCAGACTAAAAAGAAAAATAAAACATCTTTTGTAAACCACAAAAGTCAATTACATCTAAAAGTAGTTCAACCTTGAGCTGAATCTGAAAACAACTTTTTTAAAATGAGGATCCCATTCAACAACATCACATCTATATATCGATGCAAGAGTGAAAGAGACCGAACTATTTATCTCCATCGATTATATACTATGAAATTCTGATAGAGATTTCTTTGCACTTACTGACTTAGGAAAGAGAATTACAGATATCTTCTAAAACAATTCGCTAAGCTTGGCAGATTTTTCATCCTTCAGATCCCTTCACTCGAAGCGTATGAAAGTGTAGATTTAAGTATCTTTACAGAACAAGTGTAGCATTAATTAAATGCAAAAAAGGGGGTGGAACTGGCTCAGGAGAGAAGAGAAAATTTTAGAATTAAGTAAATATGGGTTAAATTAAAATAAAATTAGGAAATTAATTAGGATTTAGTTGAGATTCAGATATTATATATATATACTTTTTGACAAAGCAAAGTTTGTAATGCAACTGTCCGTTAATGTAAAAAATTGCATTGCATTCAAAGCCTTGCATATAGCAGCTGAATGTCTTTGCAGGCCATTTTGTTTACAAGTAAGACTGGACTTTTTATTTTCATCCTTCCACTGAGAATACTCTATTGACGCATTTTTCTATCCTTACAATTGAGCAAGTATTTGGGGAATTTATCCCATTCAGCAATGAAATCAAATACAATCTGAATTCTTTTGTGTTCATATGATTAAAAAACAATTTCAACCTATAGTATAAATATATAGAATCTATAGTATTACTATATGGTTTTCTTAAATAAATAAAAACCATTGGAAAAGAAACTTTTCAGTCAATTCTTAAGCCCTGCGATTGATTGAAGATCTTGACTCATTTGATCACCAAACGTAACCGTAATACATGCAAGGATTATAGTTTGTAGCTATCTATGACTTGGGGAAAGTTTCTTTCAATTGAATGAAACTTAAAGTGCTTTTTTTCCTTTTTTTATTGCAATAAAAAATTTCATGCTGCCATATTGCGGAAATTGCGAATTAGTGAGAAATATAATGAGGAAAAAAGTTTAACTGACTAATGTCTTTTGATTAAGTACGCAGATTAAAAGTCGTAAAAAACGACAACAATCGACTGTTTTTTATTAATTTCTCAAATTTTAAAATTCTACTCTTATCTGTTTATAATACTATAGCATTAGTTTTTAAATACTTAAATAACTTGAAGTTTAATGAAATCTATTTTAGAAAAATTGGTCTATAACCTCCGGTTGCATATTTCCTGCAAAGTAAAAAAAAAAATCATGAAATTACTTTAATGAGCAACTTTTTAATTTTCAAATCAACATCATAATTTTCATACATCATCTTGTCAATGAATTACAAAATTTCCAGATATAAGCCTAGCGGAAGTTTATTCAGGTTAAAAAAAAATATCAATGACATTTATGTTCTTTGTTAATGTCAAGAAATTGCAAAACTAACAAATACCCAAAATTAGAATATCATTTGTTTTCAAAGATACAGAAAGTAATAAAAATTGAGAAAATTTGACCCTTTATTTACTGAATTATTTTCCCATCAATTTTTCAAACTTATTTTTGAATCATTTATCAAGTTTTGACAGAAAATAAACCCAGGAAGAATAAAAAAAAGAACTTTTTTAATTAATTAAAATAATTTGATTAATAAAATTATTTATAACAGATTTTTAACTTTATCTTTGGTTGATATTTACTGCTTTCTATTGGAAATGCGTCCTTCGTCCTCTTTAAAATACTGTTAGAAGAAATAGTTACATTGTAAACATATCAGCCGGATTTAAACGTTACTTTAATGTACCGTCAGTAAATAAAACGTTAAGATGTATATATGTATACACATATGTATATATATGTATAAAGGGTTAAGAAGATATAAAAACACCTTTATCTGTTTTTATTGTTTTTAATGACATAATTCCTTTTTTCGTCTCACCAGATAGTACCTTGATGTATGGTCACTTGAGTGAAAATTGCAGTATTACAGACCAAACCTCCAATGCCGGTAATAAATTTTTAATTAAAATAAATTCCTCTCGGCAAGCTTGAATGTGTGTGTGTGTGTGTGTGTGTGTGTGTGTGTGTGTGTGTGTGTGT